>CAJPEV010001129.1:0-76727 GCA_905338385.1 Darwinula stevensoni
CGAAATGGGCGAAATCGCCTCTTGATATCACTAACTCTCCTGATATTAGTGCTGGTCCCTTGATAATCAAGATCGGCCTGAGGACAGCAACGGCCAGGAGTACGAACTCCTCGATGGGCAGCATCATGATGAAGCAGGTGACCATTCTGACGAGACCAAAGAGCCAGAAGCCCAGAAGGACAATGGAACAGGTCTTGCGCTTCCAGTGATATCTCCTCCATGCCTTGTAGTCCTCAGCCTTCATCCTCCAGATTTCGCTTCCCCGGGTCGCGGTACCCTCCTTGTCCTTCTGTCGCACAAAATCATGTAGAATTCTTTGATCTTTGAGGATAATATAGATGAAAGGAGAATCTCCGATAGGAATTACGTGCCGAATCAAGGACTATAATGCGTATGAAGTGTTAAGAGTGTGAGAATTTCGAAGTGGTTCACGAATTGTCCAATCACTTTATCTTCACTGAAGCCAGATGTAAGAGACATTTGGGAGGTGAGCGTGAAGAACGTAGCCGATTGACACCTCGTGAGGGAGATGAAGCCCAGGGAGCTGGGAAGACAGGGAGCTGCCCCGGTTCGCATGCAACGACTTGGACTCTCCCTTGAAAAAGTCCTAGTGTGAGTGTGATGAAGGTCAGGGTTTCGAGGATGACTTTCTCTTGTAAGGGCTGAAGGATTTGGCTTTGACGAGTAATCAAAGGAAGATGAAGTAGGTGTAGGTCTCGTACTTCATAAAAACTTAGTACACTAAAACATTGCCTTTTATTTCCAGAAAATGATGAAACCATTTATCATATATCAAATGAGGTAGTACGAAACTTATTTTTCACCCGCTTTTCCCCTCATTCAACCCTTTCCCCTAGAGGACTACTTAACGTTACGCTTAAGCCTAACTCACGAACCTTAGGTCAGGCGTAGGCTTGTCTTTTCTTGTTCCAAGCGACGAATGGGAGGAATCAGGCGGATAGATGTCTATGTTGGTGTTTCCGAGGCATCCCGATAAGGCAATGAAAGCAATAAGGCATTTCGGTAGACCTAGGATCTTAGGACTTAAGTATATTCAAAATAGCTAACACAGTATTACGTCTTTAAAAAGGCCTGGGCCTATCTAGCTGATCCAAACTAGAAGACACGAGCGATGTCATCGGGAATGAAGGTCGAAATAACGTTAGGAATTCCTATAAGAAATTCCCATTCACCATGTGAAGCATACCGAGAATTATTGAAGCCCCTTTCTGCATTCCATTCACAGTCCAACACCCTCTATCAGCCACTTTCAGTCCCAAGGTTTGCATGCCACTCACCTCGAGAGGTAGATCGTCTCACCCAGTCGGGAATGGATCCATTCGATCGTACACTACTTACACTGTCTCGTTGGGATGTACCCACTGCCTATCGTGAGCCTGCAGACCTTTGACTAGGCCGGTCCCGTCGTCCAGGAGTTACTGGGAACCGCGGATGCGATTCGGGTGAGGGGATGTATCAGTACCCGTCAAGTCACGCGCGTGGCATTTGGGAAAGTCACGCGTATTGCATTTGCGCGAGTCACGCGCCTGCCGCAACGGTATCAAATGCATTTTCATCTATTTGTCCTCCATGCTACCCCTAGCCACTTCCTTCACTTCCCAGGTGGCGCAAGTACAAGTCCGTTTTTTTTCCGTTCTCGTTAAACTTTAGTCAAAGATTGAGATCAGTAGTAAACAAGGGGGGGGGGACTCACGAGGGGTATAGGAGAATACAGGAGATGCTGCTGCATGAGAAATGAGCAATAGTGGGGGAAAGAGGAAATAGATCGGAAAAAAGCAAAATAATAAGCAAAAGGAAAATCAACTAAAAACAAAAGGAAGAAAGGCGAGAAGCTAAGAGAGCCGAAAACGAATGAAGAAATGAAACCAAACGAAACAACAAAATAAACTAGGCTACAAACCATATGGGTGATAACGTGGAAGGGTCGTTTTCGTGACCCTTAGTTCGTTCAGAATCTGGGTCTAGCACATACCGTGAAACTTCATAGTTATCCATGTGGGACGATTTTCTGAGCAACACATCTACCCGCACAGGCCAAGAAGTGTTTTTTTCTTCAGAATGCAAAATTGTCCACCCAAAATTTATTGGTTTGTGACGTCAGCGCCAAGGAAGTTTACTTCGTAACTCTGAACCAGATCAGTCTGCTAGAACTGAGGTTAGGAAATGTGAGCATTATTGGTTATCACTTCCAAATCAGACGCCTTGGATGACACGATGGCAATTCTTGGCTCCACGCTTCACTCAGGTTCCGGAAGATACACGTGAAACGTATGTGTGCGATTGCACTGGAGGGGAAGGATGATCGGGGAACCCACGAGGAAGTTTGAAGCCACAGCTCTTCTGGCCCTGGGCCGAGATTCTCGAATAACCACATTTGGGGACGAATGGTGGGATTCCTTGTTAAGGCGATGGGAGATTCGTTCCGTTGATTTTGCATTTGCATTTGCTCTGGAATTCCAGGGCATCGCCACCTGCCAGGCGTCGATCCAGGCGTAACTGTGAGTCATGCCTGGCACATAATATCTATTCGAGATTTCCAGATACGGTTGTTGCAAAATTCCTGTCTCTACGAAAAGCTTTCCCTATTCAGCACCTATTGCCTGGATTTCCCCTGGAATAAAGCTGCATTATCGGATAGTTCTCTGTTTAAAAATCCACCCTTAGGCTCATGAATGTTACAATAAAATTCCAGACGGGCAGATGTACCTTAAGGTGTGCTCAGTAAATAGTCAATGTGAATTTAGTATGATCATGAAAGAACCTGCATTTTCACATCTTTTTCCACCATCATCTAAACCGTTCCACTCTGCCCATACCCTGGACTGAGTGGAGTGCGTCCTGGATCACAATGGAACAATAAATGAAAAGTCTCAACCGTTGCATTGAAATTCCTTTTTTTGCTGTAGGAGGCCTTTTCCCGGACTTGAAGTGAAAGCAAGAAGTTGCCCGTTGATAATTACTTTAAGTTAATTTTTTGGAAGTTTCATGGGTCTGTCACTTCCAAATGTGTCAAGGATTTATGCCTTCAACCCAGAAGTAAAATAAAATTTACGCTTAATATTGACGCAATCGAAATTTCATACATTTCCCCACCAATTTTATGAAAATTTATCAGAACATGTTAAATTTCAGCTATTGTTCAACATTTTCAGATGAAAATATTGGGATGTTACCTTCTGCGGGCTTGAGGCCGTTTTTAGGCCGAGGGCCAAATCTTTGATGCCGTAATCTCTCTTTTGCAGCCAGGTCGACTGTGTCTCGGCTGGCAACCGATTGTGACGCAGAATAATATTAATTAATGGTATATTTAAGACCATTTTATTTTTTGTAGCCAAATGCTTGGACTAGAATGGACTAGAAATTAGGTTGGGAGACATCTAATCATAGTGAAAGGACTACAGCCACCAATCTTGACTGAAATCAGGAGGATCGAAATAGAAAACGGAATCAAGTTTGATCCCTAGAGTATCCAAGCTGTCGGTGCACACCCCTGTCTCTATCCTTTCTCAGTTCTGGACAGTGCTTCTCCAAACACCTTAACGTCGCCTTCGTTACACCCAAACATTCCTGAAAAACGGAAAAATCGAGAACCCTTTCAAAGGAACTCGATGGATCTAGCAAGAGCGCGCAACTAACCCGGAGAATCCTTGTAGACGAGGTGTGTGGGAGAGCAGCCGGACGAGGCCCTCGTCCGACGTCTGAGGGGAACCCGATATGTCCAGGCATCTCAGAGACTTCACCTTGGGTAACTCACTCAAGTGCACCAGACTCATATTACTGATCTAAAAGGGGGTGGACAGGAGGAACAAATGAGTACGCCATGATGTAGTCCGTACACTCATAATCTTAAATAAGAGCAGGATGCACTTACGTCTGAAACAAACCGGACATCCTTTTTAATATGTATTCTTCTTCATCACTCTCTTGCTACTAATTTAAATCAACAGGCATTGGTTGTGCCTGTTCTCCTTCATCGACTAGTTCTCATTATCAAATTCCCCCTCCTAGTATTCCTTACTGAGAGCAGCTACAGAAACAAAACTATACATGTTTCTTACCCTCTCAACACTGAATCGATCCAGGAAATTTTGAGGGAAGGGGTTCAAGAAGCGGGAAAGCCTGTGAAAAGGGATTTCTACGAGACTTCATTTGAGAAATGACCTAATCTTTTTCTGGCACTGAAAGACAATGTGTTTGAGGTGAAATTAATTGAAAAGGTGCATGGAATTCGTGTCGCACTGTATATCTTCAAGTTTTCAGAAAGAGATAGCGTTGTTTTCGCATCTAATATATAGACGATCGTTACTGACTGACTGACCGACGCTAATTCTAACCATGTTCTAGAGAAGTTAGAAGTCTGAAACTTGTTGCACTTATACCTTTTGGGATGCAGAGTTCAGAAAAAATCCGACTTTGGGGGCATCCATTTTGGGGGAGATGTTTTCAATGATATGTATTTATTTCAGTGAAACGGAGAGACATGGAAAGCTTAAACTTGGCATGGACGTGCCTACTGAGACACTGTGTTCGGGAAAAATATCAATTTTTTAGATGCATGACTGAGGGCATATTTTTTTAGGGGGATGACGTTTACAAAAAAACGTTGTCCACTGAATTGTACAGAGATAGATATGTGAAACATGGCACAGCAATAACTAAGGTGATGGTGAGTTCAGAAAAAATGCAGGTTTTGTGGTGCATACCCCCATGGCATAGCTTTTGCCTGTGTCGGCTTTTCCAAAGTTTTTTTTGTACCAGCAAAAAGAGCAAACGGAGAAGGCTGAAACTCGCTGCACGTAGTTCTCCGAGCACTTGTTTCAGTAAACATTTTAATTTTTAGGTATACACCTTTAGGGCATTTGCGAGTTTGCTTTGCCCGAAGGGCAAACAAACTGTCTAGCATAGAATAGAAACATAACGGGAGCATACCAGGGGCGAAAACGAGAAATCAAGATGAGCAAGTGTCTCGAATCCCCAATATAACGCTCGCGTCCGAGACGTACTTCATCCTGGTCAACGTGAGCTCCTTCAGCCCTGACAAGAGAAAGTTCATCCTTGAAACCCTGGCCTTCATCCCAACTGAATGTGACCATCTGGAGGTGGTCACACTCACGCTTCAGCTTCCTCAAGGGAGAGTCCAAGTCGCTGCGAGCGGATAGGAGCAGCTCCTTCGATGCTACCTGGGCCTTCATTTCCCTTACGAGGCGTCTCTCAGCTACGCTCTTCACGCTCACTTCCCAAAAATCCCTTAGCTCGGGTTTCAGTGCAGATCAGTGCAAAGTGATTCCTGGAACCAATGTCAAATCGTGAATGACTGTAATTCTCCCATTCTAAAGCTTTATATTAGGATATTTTAAAAGAACATTCTCGAAAAGTGGCATTGATGAATAACTGGAATGGGGATGTGGTGCAAAGAGTAGCGTCGTCCTAAACGGAAAAAGTCGCATTTCTCTGTATGGAAACTGATTTAATTACCCCCACGATTTTTTATGTCATCTGGGAAATACTTCATCCTAATAGAAGCCTCAAGGGAATTCCATGAGAGCGTATTCCCCTTTAGCAAATAGGAATGATAATTTTGAGGTGTTCGTCTTCTCTGGTGTTAAGGGTTGTCAGATATATTTGTCTTATGCATTTTAATTTACCTTCCTTCAAGCCTCTAAATTTTGTAACACAATGGTCTTTTAGAAAACTCTCAATGAGATCAGAATTGAAGTTGTAAAGCAAATGCTGATGGATATTACTGCTTAGAAGCCGTATGCCGCGAAATTTCCAGATGCAACCTCTAATGAATGATCTTTCAAGGACTATTCAACATTTGCACATCATTCTTATACTAATTTTCACATCATAAGTAATGAAAATAGCAAAGATGACATGTTTAGGCTCTATTGAATTAAGAAGGCATTATTCATATGCAGAACTCATGACTAAGAGCTTTTCCATTCTAGGGAAACAAGAAACCGAAACTGATATTTCATTTAGATTACCTTGTAGTTTTTGGAGATACTGTGCAAGTGGACAGCTTATTTAAAGGAAACTTTTGTTGCAATAATATTCAAATTTCAGATCATTATGGTGGTCTACTGAGTACACTTTGTTGATTTTTCACTATTCCATTATTGCTGGACTGCTAAATATCCATGCTTTGGAACACCCAAAATTGGATACAGTTAACTTTAATAAATTTGTTTGGGAACGTGCAAAATACCAGATGTTACCTAACACTATGCATTATTGAATGCTGAACACTGCTGAGAACTAACCTAAGACCTTGATTGAATATGAATCCTAGTTTCACCTTCGTGCCCAGTACAAGGAGAATTCGCCATACAGGAGAAAGCGAAGTCCGTGAGTGGAAGATCTCCAAGATTTCAGAACGACCAGGTTCGCTAAAGAATTCAGGACCATTTGCATATCTGAATCTGTGATCGTCAGACAATGTTCGAGGCACAGTTCCCTCATCTGCTGAGGTTTGCAAGTCTGCTCGAGATTGGGCGTCAGAAGACAATACTCGAGGGATAAGAACTTCAGCTGCCCCCTGTTTCCCAAGCAGAATTCACCGTGGCAGGTAATGTGAAGATTTTTCAAGTCCTGAAGCCGATGAAGACCCTCGAGGACATCTTTCGAAAAGGACACAGATACATCCCCGATCCACAATTCCTCCAAGAAGATGAGGTTATAGATCTTGGAGAGAAGCGCATCGTCGACGCCACCGGTCCCCACGAACTGCAGCCCGCGGAGGACTTTTGCTTCTCGACGATCTCAGTCAAGCACCCTGACGAGACTTCCTTGCAGCCGCTCAGGTCGAGAAAACAGAGATCGATGGACGACACGCATAGAATATTGACCAGCAAGGGTGAGTTCAAGTTCATCTGAGTTAGGGCGAGGGAACGAAACCCCTCCTTGGAACGCAGGAGCCGTTCGAGGTGGCCCGTCGTGAGCACGTACCGCGACGGCTCCTCCGAGCCTCTAGGATAGAAGCGACTAAATATGGCCGGATTTGAGGCGAAATTCGAGGCGGAGAGGGAAAACGCCACCAGATTGGGACAGGCTTGCCGAAAACACCAACAGAAGCGAATCGTCGAGCCGACGTGTCGACCTCAACTCCAATCTCGTCACCGACGGCAGCGACACCGGGATCAATCTCAACAAAAGGCACAGAAACGAAGCGCCCAGCTCGTCCACGCACAAGCGCCTCAACCTCGAACACGCCCCCAACAGCCTCACCAACGCATCCGGATGAATCGCACACGATACCAGTGCCCTCTCCCTCACTCCCTCCGTCACCTCCTCGACCTCCCTCGACACCGCCCGATCGAGCGCCACGTTCTTGAATATGAGGGACCGCGGCACGACGGGCCACGACGAGAGCCGATGCAGTATCCCCACCACATCCAAGTCATACGAGGCATCGCACACGACCTTTCCTTTTTCCTCGAATTGAAAATCCGCCATCTCCCGCCATCGTCGGCTCACCAGACGCGAGGAGAGGATGTCTTCCCAGTCCAAGTACGCAAATATCTCCAACTGCACCTGTTGGCAACAACGGAGACCTTCAAGACTACTTTGAAGTGAAATACCAAAAAAAAAACAAGATGGGCCAGCTCAGTCCAGGAGTGGGCCTCCTTTCATTTAAGGAAACCCTCATTTTGTCACCTACTTGAATATAATGGCATCTCTTTCCGGCCTCGACCATCAAAAATTTCATTTCTCAGTTAGATTTGGCAAGTCTACTGATGAACATGAAACGATGAGAGGATGGAAGGTTCTGCGTGGTTCCAGCCATCTGCCACGAAGGCTTGTAGAGAACTGACGGCACTGGTTGGGGACACGGCGCCGCGCTGTAGGCCTGGATCTTACGCGCATGCGCATTGTGGTCCAGATTCTAAAGGGCTCTCAGGAACTCATGCCTCCCCCCCTGAGTGAGGAAATTTGAATTCCGAAATTCGCGATGAAAATGACAATTTTGGGGCAAATTCACCACAAAAGGAACTCAGCCTGTATCATCTTCATATCTACCTGCTTGCCAATTTTCGCATTGGTCAGGCCAATATTTTCTTATTCGTCGTCGTACAACTAAAGTGTGACACACAGACACACTAACACAGACGCACAGACGGACAGGATGGGACCATAAGTGGTCTCTTTCCTTTCAGGAAAGGAGGCCCACTAAAAAATAAGTGCTGTGAACCGTTTACGCCTAGTTTATGGGCTTGACTGACAATTCCAGTTTTTTTTTTATCCGATAGAAAATGTTGCACCTTTCCACCCAACAGCGCAAAATGGAACATCCCCGCATGCACGGAATTGACGAGGACTAGGAAAAGGGAAAGCATTGAGTCTGGGGAGGGAAGAGCCCACGCCGCGGAACTCCTCCATCATCCTGACCGTGCACATTCGAAGGCCAAGTCGAAGAAAGCGATCGCCTCCATGGAATCTCCTCTTGGCCAAGCGGGTCATGTGGCATGCCAGATTTTCTTTCAGTTTGGCCTCGAGTGGAAAAAGGGTGTAGGAAAGAGGTCTATCGCGTTAACTATGAATGCAAGGGAGGTGGTGGATTTAATAACCCTGAAAGTGGGAATTTAAAAATTATTCTTCTTAACTTCTCGTAGCCAGTTCTACGCATTGAATGATCATTTTTTGTCTTCCGTAAGAGAGACCATTGCCAGATTGCCCCAGGGCAAAGGAAAAGGCATGGAATTATGGAACACTCACATGATGGAGAGACCTGGACAATGAAAATTCCGAGTTTAGTCTCCGTGACATTGGGATCTCTGATGATATAAATGACAGGGAAAAGGTCATGCTAAACTTTCCTGCACCAATCCAGTTTCTGACGTTCCCTATCTTTTGCATGTTCCTAAGATATACGCCATGGTAGGGTCGCAGATGCCACACATATTTGAGCGATCAAGGCGTATATTAAAGAATCACTGACAAGGGAATTTCGCAGCTTCTAATTCTATTGTAGAACGTATGGAATGCATTTTAATGCCCTCAACAACTTTTCTTTCATGAATACCCCATCCCAGCAGATAATAACTGACAATAAGGCATTTCATAGGAGCTTGAATCTTACGTACTACGTACGTCTATGAGGATATTCATCGTGGCAACATTGACATTCATCAATATGTCATTAAAAAGAACTCGGGCAATTTGGCAGTCCCAAAGTCGATGACACGAGAGATGGCGGGGGAAACGAAGCTCCAAATCACGCGAGGAATTCCCTTTCCCCGTAGCGAGAAGAATAGAAGCCCCCTTCTGCATCCCATTCACTAACCGACACATTTCGTCCTCGACGTTCGACCTCGAAGCTTGCATGCCACTCACCTTGGGAGGGAGATCTTGCCACACGGTCGGAAACGGATTCATCCTATCGTTCACTATCGTCGGGAAGGGGCAAACAAACACCCCGAGCCTGCAGGCCTCGGACTGAGGTTGTCCCATCGTCCAGGAGTTTCTGAGAACCGTAGAATCGATTCGGACGAGGGGATGCAACTATCTACGCCGAGTCACGTGCGTGCCACTTGTGCGAGTCACGCGTGTGCTGCAGCCATGTCAGCCGCATTTCCATCTACCTGTCCCCTGGCCTACTCCAAGCCACTTTCTTCTCTTCCCAGATGATGCTCTTCCCAGACGACGCCTGTCACTTTTTCCCAGATTCTCAAGAGAAATCTCAGGAATTTTGTACAGGATCCGACTATTCGATACGATTCGACTTCCTTGCTTTGACTTTTGAAAATGTCATCTGGATGAATGCATCGTTCTCATTACGAAATTCTAATATTTACCTTCGGAAAGTTCGAGGTCCCACTCGTTCGGGCAGGTTCTCCCGATGGCAATCGATGACAAACTCCGTGAGCGTCTTGAGTGCCTCGTCCCGATTTCCGAAGACCGATAGCAATTTTGAATAAACTGTGAGCAATTTTTTTATTTGGTTCTTATTAATTCATCTTTCATTCAAAACACATCAAAATAATACAACAGAAAATAATTGCAGATGTCATGTTTGCGGGCATGCATGGAAATGCAAGCGAAACATATTCATAATTAACATGTTTTGTAGTAAGAAATCGAAGAAAACCTTTTGTAAAGATCTGTCTGGAGCATTCCATGTATGATGAAATGTTTTGTGAAAATTGGTTCCAGCAGGAATTGGCACGCACCAAGTAAAAGTCGTCGGATCTCTCTTGCCATACCCTGCATTATTATTAAATGAGGAACGGAAGAGTCCTCGCTAAGTCTTGGCCCTAATTAACAGGATGACAACTACAAGTATCCCTTCCTTCCCCCCCCCGTCAGAGTCGAAATTTCGACCGTCCCGATAAGAATTCCATGATGGGTACAATAGTCTGAAAAAGATGACCCGACTCCGACCGTCTCCGGGTCAATGTGGTAAACATCATTAGAAAGTGAATGGTGGCCTCGGCAAAGACGATATGAGTTTCCTCATATATCCACCTCTGCATGAGAACCTTACTTCTTTCAAATAGCAAAATAATGTCTCCTATAGATATGAAAGGCCAAGGAAGTAACTCGAGCCCGTCATGAAGTGCTCTGAGGAAGTCCGTCGACGGTGGATATTTTCGGTAGTCTTCAGTATCTCTGCGCTACTAGAAATCTGATTTTGCAACTTCTCGAGTTTGAGACACAGCAGGACGCTTCGGATATCGCGAAATTACCTCAAATTCACGTAGGAAATTTAACCTTTGCTTTTATCACTTTACAATTTCTTACTGAAATGCTCATCTCCACGACATCCTGAGGACTTCCTCAGAGCACTTCATGGTGGACTCGAGAGAGCTTTGTTTACTTTCTAAGACTTTTAAAATAAGCGTTACTTTGCAAAGGAAAAAAGGGAGAGATTCGCATTCTGAAGTGGTCATACGTGGAAACGCATATCGTCTGTGCTGAGACCACCATTGACTTTCTAATGATGTTTGCATCGACGACCAGGGTCATGACGTGCACACTGCGAAGTCGCAAATACGGTTTCTCGAGGGACATGCAACAGACTGAGAAATAAATATTCCTTTTTCCATATTCTATGCACTATTATTATAGTAGTATTAATTTGCGTTTCGACTGACGCCCAGCGGGAAATCTTCGCCATTTCGCTAGGGGCGATTATCTCCTAGTGAATCCTCATCGAACGTTTTACCGGATTCGACTGACATCCAAGGACTGTTGCTTCGGCTTTCTGGAAACTCTCAAGCGATTTGTGCTGCGGCTCTGTCGTGTGAGCGGAAAATTCAAGAGCGATATTACAGGTTTTCCGAAGTCTCACCCCTGGGTAGGAAATGAAGACGGGAACAGGATGAGATCGTTTTGATATTAGGGATTAGCTTCGGTCTCCTTCGTACTAAACCCATCAGTTATTCAATGGATACCAAGAAGGGAAATTTTCAAGTCATTTCTTAGAAGAATCGAATGAAAACTAAGGAGCAGACGTGGATCGATACTCGACCAGGTTACAGTTACAATCCCGTCGGCATCGAATAGAATCTAATCAAGACTACCAATTCCCTGGAATCTCGACCCGTCTAGGATCACTATTCCTGCAACAAGAGACAATTGCAGCAAAGATGCTGAAAACTCTTACCGGAAACTCCTTACTTATTTGTGAAATATTCACGAATAACCTATGGCATTCCAAAATACGAGATTCAAAAGAGACTTGTGGGATTTCAAAGAGCCACATCTTTATGAATAATTCGGGATATAGCCTTTCCCTTTCTTCAACTCGATCCGTAACAGAAATTCATCCTCCTCTATTTTTTCTCTGACAGCATATAGATTTAAAAAAAAATTGGGCATGTTTCTTAAGCTCAGAGCACAAAATGACTTTTGAAAAATGTTAATATCCTCATGAAAATTGAAAATGGTTGTGGTTTGTTCAGTTAGCGTGGCTACAATCGCATCCCCAGGGTTTCCAGAAATCATGCCGGAGATATGTCGAATTCATGAATTCGACATATCGGTGACTTAATCTTCCGTTTCCTAATGTATGAGACATTTTGTACAGAGCTCTTGAAAGCTGCCGAGATTGAAGCATTAGTTCGCAACGGCCGATCGATTCGCACGAATCATGCACGGACATCCTTGAATGAACAGGATGGCAAGCCAATATGCATTTCAATCCTGAAGGTATTCTCGTCTCAGACCTCTTCGAGATGGTTCGAGAAACTCCAGATAGGCTTAACGTTACACGTCCTTACAGGCGCTTGACGTGAACAAGTGTGAAAGAAAGTGTGAGAAAGGGCAGACACAGCAATTCGACGACGCCTGACAATATGGCTGATATGGTCTCTGCAATCTTTGAAAACCGAAGCATATCAATTGCACTGATAAAGAAAAGGAGGAGCCTTCATTCTTCCATAAATTTAGGCAGCATTGAAACCCTCGGACCATAGAAAACGAATCACATTTCGTTGTTCAAATTTGGCTCGTACCTCCAGTGATAACGTCATTTTCCAATCTCTCGTGGGCCTATCCTCCCGTGGCAAAATGACGAAATTAATGGACATTTGCATCAATGACAAACGGGAGCATATACCCTCAAAAGCATTTTGTCGAGGATATAGAGAAACGTGACACAAAAATTGTTGTTATTTTTTTATTCACCCTTGTATATATCCATTCCTTTTCTGTAACAAAATATACTCCATCATCTTCATCAATGAGAAATGTATTGGTCTTCGCTTCCCGAGTACGGTACTCTCAGAGATTTAAAGGCAGTCACTGTTTTTCTTGATTTTTCATTTCAATTCGCAGGTTAACCAACAAGTAAATGGTTATGTTGTTGAACTTAGGCGTGAAGCATGCGAAGTGCCCGGGACAACGAAGGGTAAAGTTGTTGTAACATGAAAACCATTCTTCAAAGACTTTCCCTTTCTTCTACCACAACCTCAACCCCTCTCCCTTCCTTCTCTATGGAACTCCCTCATGATAGGCCTAGGAGGCCTAACCGACGGACTGGCTGACTCTCATGGCCCTTTTAAGAGAGTACGTGTAACGTCAGACCGATAAGAGGTTTCTTTCGAGTTTAACGAACCATTTCAGTAAGGAGGAGGAGCATTCGGTCCAAGCTGTCTCGACGAGTTATTAAAAGAAAATGTCTCTAGGTAGCATGGAATACAATGTGGGCACCATCATGTTAATTTAACCTTTTCCACTCGAATGGGCGAGTATACTCGCCCATTGGTCCTTTGACTCTTGCACTCGTTTGGTGCAGTATAGTATACCACAAATTAAAAGTCTCTTCATTCACTCGGGTGGGTCACCTTGCTGCACTTTGCTGCACCTTGCTGCACCGGAAAAATTACATATTTTCATTTTTTCGTTTTATGTGGTAAAAAATACGAGCTACCGGAGGAAACACATGAAAAAAAATTCGAGTGGAAAAGGTTAAGGATGTCCGGATGAGGTATCTCCACATCCCACCTAATCGATCTGTCGCTGCTAGCCACCATTTCAATCTCAGCTCATCTAATGAATTCGGCCCAAAATTCTCGCATGCATTAAAAAAGATCCAGACACTGTTAGAAAGGCCGAGGAAGTCATAAATCTGGCACGACTTCGAAACCATATCCAGCAATTTAGGAGGATGGGATTGGAGTCAATAGCTCAGCCAAAATGAACGACAGTTACCCAAGCAGCATGTTCATGTAAACAAGATATCAACTTTTTGCAAACAATTCTTGCGATTGTCATGGAAATTACATCACGTTTACATAACATTTACGTTCCTATATTTACATCACCGAGTGTATGTGCATTTTACATTAATTAGATATGACTTCATCTGACGTGAAGTACATGATATCAAGTTCATGCAAAATAAAGTATTTACGTCCGTCATTTCTTGAGTAGATTTTGCCAGTGGCCTGAGATCTGTTGGAGCCACATTTTATAGAAATTTTCATCAACATCATCTAAAATAAAGGGAAAACAAAAAATGTACCTGCAGCTCTTGCTTCTCAATGACTTTCTAGTCATCAAATTTTTATTTAGACGAAGTTTCACTCTAGCCCGACAGTTTTCTGTGTCTATTTTTCTCATTATAATTATTTTACTGACTCACCTGGAGAAGTCCTCTCCAAAGGGTGAGGTTGTTCCACATTCAATGGCCCAGGTTAATCGGGATTAGAGCAGTATGTTGCACTAGATGCTAAGAAATCAGACACCTGGAAATGTGTCGATCGAACGAACATATTCCAGTTGACTTAAATCCATTCCGAATGCTTTCTGGAGTTGCAGATCGTGCCCATGCGTTGCCATCTTGCCCGATAAAACCTGGAACTTCATAAATGGTAACTCTCTGTTCCGGGTTTCTTATCATCACAAGATCCGAAAACTGTCTTGTCCAGAGGCTGCATTTTATGCAAGCAGCGAGGAGGCAATGCCAAGATACTGATGCCATTTTTCTTGGCAAAATCGAGACTTGAAATTCCCAAATGACTGTCATGATTGTCCAAAATCAAAAGAACTGGGCATTCTCTACTACATTGTGGAATTGTGCACTTTGGAAATGATTCAACACATGGTAGAAGTTTTTCATAGTCCCCCACCCAGATGGATGAGCCAGCCCCAAAGATTCTTCATGGGCATTGCGAAGCATGTGACTTGTGAACTTTTTCCTAGGAAAACAATTACGGGAGGAATGCTGATACCATCAGCCCGAACAATCCCACAGATAGTAGTTAGTTCACCTCGTTCAGCTGAAACAACCTGTCCAACTCGGTGTGCTCCTTTCATTGAAATCACCTTTGTAACACCAAGAACTGTGGAGGTGGGCGATTCATCCAAGTTGTAAATTTGATGAACTTGGAGCCGATACTTTTGAATTTACTCCTCCAGAAGATTAAAGAGTGCTCCCAGGTCGCAGCGGTTAAAGGTGGTAGTTCTTGCGAGCGAAGTGGCTTCTGGTGTGTGGATAGTAATTGTCTTCATTCTCTTCATGAAACCAGATAGTCAATCTTTAATCATCATCCGATTACCGCCCAAGAGTAAGGCATCTTCAAGTTGTTGACTTCAACAATCTCGAATGCGAGTCTTCTGGTTTGGACAGTTGTCAAACCATGCAACATCATAGATATTTAAGGAGGTATTCAGAAATGATATTTTCTTGCTCTGCTGAGAAAATCTAGCAATGTAAGAAGTTTCCCAGCTTGTTGAGGTAGCCTCCATCCACTCTTTTATTCACCATTCGTCTCAAAGTGGATCGCGGTATCTCAAGATTGTTTCTCACTCTTCTGTCGCTTTCACCAATAAACACACGTCTAATTGCTCCTTCAATGCCTTCTTTGGAAACCATTCTTCTGGTTGTTTTCCTTTGATATTGTCTCATCATGATTCTTTCTCTTCAAAGACACAAAAACCTGTGAAAGAAATGAGAATGTTGTGGCATTGTTTTTTATGGGGCACAATGGACCGTGGATCCATGGCGCCCACTCTGGCTTTTTATACATTTTCACGCAAAGCAGGAAAACAAAAGATCATAATGAAATGTTCACCACACCAAAATTCAGCCAAATAACAGAACTACAACAAGGTCTAGTGGCGAAAAACAATCTTACTTTACTTCCTCCTAAACAAAAATTGTTTAAGAAACATTTTCCCCACAACAATTTGCTGTTTTTTATCTTTTCGAAATACACGAAAACAAAAGCATGAAATGACCACGAGAATAAACTTGGACTGCATGCATGTAAATTTCACGACAAAAGTTTGAATTATCGAGGTGCTGCAGGGGATGGTTCATTGTGTCTCGTGGTCCATGATGCCCCACCCTCCATTATGGGAGGAATCCCTCCACATTTCTGTTCCTACACCCAGGGTTCTGCGTTGGGTGCGGAAGGAGGGAGCATCAGGCTATCTTGGTACTCTTGAGTTCTTGTGTTCTAGTCCGAGCACCCTAGAGTTCCAAGGTGTGGAATGAAATGGGAGAAGTTTAGTGATATTTATTTCCTTCAAAAATAGTTATTTGCTCATGAAAATTCGCATGGATGTCAGGGGAAGAAGAGCATACATTTTTTCGTAATGTTAATGTACGAGGGTAGTTCAAACATTTTCGACAAAAAGGGTGAAATAAATGGATTCGAAAAATTAACTTTGCTCGCATTAGTAAACTTTCCATAAAATTCCAGCAGAAAAAAAATTTGATTCTTTACCGATAACATTTGAACATAACAATTTGCATATTCATTGCAGCTATGAATAGGTTGGTGAAAAAATTTCTCAAGAAAAAGGGGCTGCACAGTAACCAAATTCAACAAGAATTAGAAGCTGTATACTTTGATGAGGCCCCTTCACGGCTCACAGTGGAGAGGTGGCATCATGAATTTCTGAATGGCAGAAGCAGTCTTCAAAGTAATCAACACAGGAAGACCTAGAAGCAACATCATAGCAGCACCAGTGGTAGCCGTTCAGCGCTTGGTGACAGATCACAATACTTATATTTGCAAAGATTCCGTGCACTGCAGAAACGATGGAAAATGTGGATTGATATCGGCGGTGATTATGTGGAAAAAGTGTAAATATGTTGTGCCTTGCAAATGACTCTTTCTGCAATTTGGTCTAAACATTTTGAACCTCCATCGTAACCATGCTGTTTGGGATGTAAATGGGAATGTCAATTTTACGTAAAATTTACGTATATTTTATGCGATTGCGTATCACAGGCGGCACATTTCTGCAAAAATGTTGACAATATCTTGATGATGGTTTGTGTAAAAAAGATCAAATGAACAAAAAATATACATTAATTTTACGTAATATTGACATAAACATGCTGCTTGAGTAGTTTCATTAGTTTGGGCGAAACGGAGCATTGAAAACAACAAAAATGGCACTTTTCGTCACCTGCAGGACAATAACGTTCGTTGGGTTCGTATTATTTCTCTGAAAACTCCCCGGGAGTCATGTGGGGTGGGGGAAATAAAAAAAATTAAAAAATCAAATAAGGAAATACCGGAATGAAATTAATATGTTCGAAAAGCGAGATTCGGTGATCTCCAAAGTCCCCAGGTGTTGGGGCTTCAAATTTGCTGGAGGGATTCTGCGTTGAGGAAAAAGCAGGCCAAATTTCGTTCTTCTTGATTCTCTAAGGAAGGAATACGAGACGGTTGAATTGTACCACGTGAACGGCTTGAAGAAAGGTAATAGGCGCAACCGTGCCTATTGATATTAGAAGCAAAAATACCAACATTCACGACGAACCAGAACCATAGCAACGATTTCATCATGGTCGTACATGTATCATCATACGATAATTAAACATGCAAATGCGTAATTGTCGCGAATGCAGGCATTCTCCAGCACCGTAATGCATTTGGGTCTTTCCACTTCAAATCAATTCTTCCATTTACCTGACGCTCCTCCAATTTCCATGCAATTCACTTAACTAGAGGAATCTATTAAACAACTACTTCATGCCAAATTGTAGGTCACTACCTCAAGTACTTCCAGAAATATAGCAATCTTAATGTTGCAAAAAGTTATCAAGACAGGGTCAAGTCATCATCTAAATGCTCATAACTTTTGTTCTCATCAACATAGAAAGCTGTTATTATTATTAATTGAAAGGTCTCTTCGCACCCTTTCAAATAATATGCAACTCAAGGACAGGCAATGAAAGTCAAGGTCAAAGGGCAAGGGGTCTTAAATTTTACATTTAATTCAGGAAATAGCTAATTT
Organism: Darwinula stevensoni; assembly: GCA_905338385.1. NCBI lineage: Eukaryota > Metazoa > Arthropoda > Ostracoda > Podocopida > Darwinulidae > Darwinula > Darwinula stevensoni. The sequence goes on from CAJPEV010001129.1 coordinate 17,725, forward strand.
TTATTTCCTTCAAAAAAGTATCATAACGTTTTCAATGTTTACCCATTAGTGCTCAAATTTTTAACCTGATACTTCCATGCAATTTGGAGTTACAAATAATAGAGTGATAGCATGTGCATGAAAATCCCCATGTAGTTGGCTAAAAGTAAAAACACCCACAGAAATTTAATTGACAACTATTTTATGAAAAAAAATTAATCACAGAATATAGCACTTTAAGTATACGTGAATTCATTATCATAGTTCCACGGGGTTTAATTTAAGAGCTAACGTGAGACAGAGATCAGGGGAATCGTGCTTTTTGGGGCTGTACTCATCTGCATTCCATCTCCAAAATCGTTGTTGAAATCAATCTCTACTCCGGCAGCACACAACGGTGGGTCCACATTGGTTTCGAGTGGGGAAAAATGGTCCAACATCGCAGTGGACTTCCTGTGTTGACCCGACATTTGTGCTGGGCGGCAGCCAACAATTGCCAATATTGACAACAATTGTCGCTATTGACGCGCCTTCGGCACTCTGTGACCTAAGGAAATTACTAGTGCATTTCAGCTTTCGATACTCATCCTTAGTAATGTGGTGAAACTCCTTTGCTCATGGGTTCAATTCCCACACCTTTGGATCTGACACCTTAAAAAAAAATCTGACACCTTAAAAGAAATATGCCCCCCCCCCAAAAAAAAACAGTCCGTTATGTTTGCGCCGACTGATACTTTTCTATTTTTACCTGATTCGCTAGGCTGCGATTAATTCTTTGATAACGTAACGTCTCAAAGAAACATGCCCCCCCCCAAAAAAAAAAAACATTTTGGAAATTTGAAATTTGACATTTGAGCTCAGTGCGTCAGCAGTCACGTTCTTGCCAAGTTTCACCTTTCAATGTGTCTCCGTTTGAAGGAAAGATAACTATTTGAAAATATGTTCCATGCCCCTATGCCATGTATCATTAAAGTAGAATTTTTCCCAAACTCAGCATGTGAATAGCTACTTATGTCAGTCAGCAACACACGATCGTCTATATATAATAAAAATGTATTTCTTGCCAAGTTTAAACTTCCTTGCGCCCTCCGTTTTGCTGGATCAGAAAATTCGAGAGAACACGCCTTTTGCAAAGTATGTGCATTTTTTCTGAACTCATCATCTCGATAGGCACGTCTATGGCAAGTGTCAGCGTTCCATGTCTGTCTGTTTTACACAAGCAAAAATAAAGTTTTGGTGGAGGAAAGCATCTGAAGAGAGTTGGTTGAATACAGGTTTCAAATCGGCTTAGACACAAGAATGCTGCAAAAATGCCTGCATTGTAGTGTCTGAATAATTTTTAAATCAAATGACGCATCTAACTGGCTCTAATACTCCATTATATTTACTTCCTAAGTTTTACCAAAATGAGTAGTTGAACTTAATAGCATATAAACTGAATGGGCCTGATGATAAGCTATTAACTCAATAAAACTTAATGGAAATAAGTGTCAATTTACATGCTCTAGACATTCAGCATGTGCTTCCCAAGTAACACAAGATATTCCAGCAACGTTTCGGAAATGTTCAACAATGTTGCATCTATGTGTAAATGTCCAAAACGTCAACGTTGCTCAAATGTTGCGAAGGAACATTGCATTTATGTTGCAAATCGTTACTTATTCATTACATATACGTTGCAGAAACGCTTCAGGAATTAAGTTGTTCCAACGTTGATGAAAAACTTTGCTTCATTGGCACCTAAGCAGGGCCTATATTGGCATTACGGAAAAGCATAGGCTTTGCTGGTCCTGAAGTGGACCGATAATCGACCAATATTGAATTATTTATTTCATCATTCCGTACCATATACTTTACTTCTACTCATTCCCATACATTCCCATCAACAGGACGAAGCCTGTAATGGTATAAGCCCTACCCATGCATAAAATGGTATCTGTATCATGTACAGGCAGGAGACATAGGAAATTTTTCGAGGTGATCTTCCCCTGTAATGTGCGAAATATGGCACATTACAAGAAAAGGTCCGACCGCCATGTTCTTTGGAGTGTCCATGAAATCAGTCCGTCTTTTCCTCTAGTTCTCAGGATGAGGATGTGAACGCTTGGGATGACAGACTCTCTGCAATCGTTTTTTTATACAGTAATGCAGGATGCAATGGACGAGTTCTAGAAAGGGTTATTTTTGGGAATAAGAGCTTCTTTATCTTGACCCCATGAATCTGTCTCGAATATGAGGATAACAAGTGAATGATGTGTCCGTGTTCATTGATTCGTATAATGAGACAATGCGAGACATAGGCAAGGTACTAAACATTCCCGTGCGGGACGAGAACAGGGAAAGGAAGAAGGGCACTTTTGTGCACTGTGAGAAAAGCGAGACCTACGTCTCCATCTCGTGGCAAGGAGGACGACTTTACGATTCCCTAAAACTTCTAAGTCCTTCTTGTATCAGAATGTTGTCGCCACGTTGTCGATGTCAAGAGTGTCAACATTCTCTTAATGTTGATAGCTAATGTTGCAATGACATTCGTAGAAGTGTCGCAGCAACATTCCAAGTGAAAACATTGAAGCAATGTTTTCTCAATGTTGTACAGCAACTTGCAACATAGGCAACATTTCGGAAACGTTTCCTCAACATGCTGTGTTACTTGGGCAGGGCCGGCCTTAGGCATGTGCCACATGTACCCCCGCACAGGGCGCAAATTCACCAGGGGCTCCAAAACGTGACTGAATATGTGAAGCAGTAATGGATGCCATCTTTAGTTTTACTTTAGAAAGTGGAAAGCCTTCCGTTTCGGCGTCATTTGTAACGTTAGGGATTGATCTTTCTCCCTTCGGGGGGAGAGGTTGGGAGTTTCTTTGCACAGGGCGTCGAAATAGCTAGGGCCTGCCTTGGTAGTAACTCTCTTGCCCCAGGGTAATCCTCTGGTATCACCATTCATGACGCACAATGCCGGTCTGAAGTAGGCATCCAATTTTGGTCCAATGCGCTTATGCTTATGCTTATGCTTACCGCGCTTATCCAGAGTGTGCCTAAGAAGTTCACAAGGTTTCAAATCGCCGTTGCGCATTATCATTTTTTTTCACATGCTAAGATAACCATCCTTGAAGCAGTGGCTCGGGGAGACCAAGCAGGGGCCGGCAAGGCGTGATAGCGTTTGTCGAAAGAGAGTGCTCATTTAGCATTGTGATGTGCTGTCGTCTGGCGTGGCCGGTAGTACTATTCTTTGAAATGGATGCCGACGAAATTCAAGGTTGTATGCTTGAGTAATTTGTTCCCCAAACGTTGCAAATCGGAAATACCCTGAGTATTCGTGCTTATACAATCTTACCCTCTTACTTGGCTACGAGACGGATGACGGATTTTGCGCCAAACGTAGGCATACTTTTATTGAATTATTTGGAGTGGCAGGTGAGCTTTCTCAGTTCCCGATCCGGTTCAATTAATTGTCCGTTGTCCTAAGAACTGTGCAAAAAGTGTTAGGATGAGTTAGAATTTTCGAATTTATCCTATGCGTCATAGAGGTGTTTTGAAACACATAATAGTTTTGAGCGTCTGCCGTGCAGTGAACGGCGCCGCCGCCCCTCCAGCGCATCGCAGCATCACTGGTCCTGTCCAGGCTGCTCGCCGACTACGAGCTACACTTCATTTTTGCTTCGGCTTTTGTTGAGGGAGGTTGTATTGCCAAAGCAAAGGAAAGGGAAAAAAATAAAATTGCAAAAATTTTGTGGAAGCAGAAAGTGTGAAACTGAAGGTAATAAAAAATAGTGTGCTGTTGTGATTGTCTTATAGACATATGGCAACTTATCAAGTTTTTTCTTACGTGTTGGTTGGTAACAGGACGACGTTTCAGTGGTATGTTTGAAAAAAAAAAACAGAATCAGGAAAACAGGTTTACTTATGAACATACGTGGAGTGTTTCCTTCTTGTTTTTTTTTTATTACAGTCACAGAGGTGTTCAGAAACACACGCCTGGTTCAACCAGTAGCGGGCATGCAAAAATCTGGGGGGGGGGAATTCAGGCGTTCCTTGGTAACATTTAGGTCATGTGAAACCTGAAACCGGTAAAATAAATCTTTAAAAAATTATCCCGTGACGCATAGGGTTACGATTCTTGTACGGAAATTCGAAGCGCTGGCTTGCCTTCAGATCCATTCCGAATATACTGTACTGCTGTACTCATGCACTCAACCTTTGCCTTCCTTCTAGCTACTTTGGACGCAGTCAATACAATCTTTCTCTAGAATACTATCTCATTTTACCAAGCGTGAATGACGTTCTGACTCCAATAGAAATGTCTGATTTCTACCAGGCCCCAAATAAATCCGTGTTTGATGTACGCCGAATGAATATCGGCAAATTTGAATCATTTGCATGATGGAGTTGTCCAAGTATTGCAGCAAGAGTTTAAGGTTCATAGAGAATTTCACATAGCAGATTCCAGTGGTATGATGGAAAGTTGTTCGCTGCTCCTTCTCTTGTCGTTGGAGTCATGATTTTGTTGCAAATGTTGTGGATCAAACTGAAAGGCTAATTAGACTCCTGTCCCATATCAAGGGAGAACGAAATGTCCCGTCTCCAGATGTCTCGCTCCTTTCCCTGAAGTGACTTATTCTCTGGATGGAGATGATATGATGGATGACTAGTGATGTGAATTTTGATGTAACAGTTGCGTTAACGCTTTACTGACATCGGTTGTGAGTTCCACAATTATGATGCCCATTATGAGGATGTTTTCTATCCTTATTGAGGAATCTATTTTTCATTATGCACCCTTGATGCAGCACGTTTTTAGCCCTATACTTGATCACCAAGTCACCACGCGTCCGGGACTTTCACTATTCTTCCGTGCGGCAATGTCTCATCCGAACTGTCTGGGGTTGTCTGGAGTTCCCCTGGAACACAGGGCTGTTACGGTAGCCAGAAAAAGACGGCATCGAAGGAAAGCTGGGCATGACCTATCTTTTGTTACAACTATAAGTAACACCCTTCTAGTTCACTGGTCACTCGGCGTCCGAGTTTGCCCGTGATGTGGACGTAAAAAAAAAGAAAAGAAAAACCACTTGGAGTCGCCTGAAGAGAGTGGAAGGTGAGACTGTTTGCGACTTAACTGCTGCTGCCAAGACCGGATTAAGATCCCGTTTGGAAAATCCGAACCTTGCTGTTTTTATTCGGTTGGAGCCGAGGGGCCTAAGTGCCGATGGGAGCTTATGAGGATCTGCGGGTTTAGGAGGATCTGCTTGAAGCCAGATTCTGATCCTTGTTGGTTCGAACCGGAAGGAACTTGCAATTAGAAATAGCAAGGACGAGATCGGAATGAGGGTGTGCGGACGGTTGGAGCCTGAACAGTCCCTTCCTATTTCGTTGCTTTAGCCGTGCGTGACTGTTACAATCACGAGGCAATGCGTGTAACAGAACTGCATCGAGGGTGAGCTTTGTTTCTGTTGTCCTTTTCTGTGAACTTCACATTAACATATTGCGTGCTGAAGCTGTCACATTCTCCAAGTTGTGCCTAGATAGATTTTAAAATACATTATCTAATTTTGTTTGACTCCATATTTTTGAAATTACTTCGTGTTGTATGTTGAATTGTAGATTAGAATAAACAGAATCTGTGCGAAACTCGGTCATTATAAGAATCCTTCCCTACGGCTACAGATTCCGTATTGACCAATACGAACCCTCCGAGAGGAACACATTTATTTTCATTTTTTGACTCTCAAAACCTGGAAAAATGAGGTTGAGGATATCCAACCTTCTACATACGAGGAATCAGCTCTATGAATTTGAAGGCTCCGCTCCCCGTGGTCGTGGAGCGTGTCAGAACATCAACGCGACAAAACATTAAAAACGACAAATTTTAAGAAAAATCCTCTTGGCTTTCTTAAATGTTTGTCGTATACAATACTGTAATTCTGCAAAACTTTGACAAGGCTGTTCCTTATAATAGGAATAATATCCACGTCTAAGGGAAACCCCACGTTCAAGGAGGTAGGTCAAAAGTTACAATAAGATGAGAGTGTCGGATTCTTCAAAAGAAAACAACTTCACGAGAATGTTCTGAGGTAAAAGAAACCTAGAATTCTTTTTTTTTTCATTTCGGCGCCCATATCCGTTGGAGAAACGATTGAACAACACCCGTTGGACGCACACGTTCCGTTACCGATGGCACAAACGCCATTCGCTGGGCACAGCCGTGGCTTCACGAAATCGAGTGTGATTTCTCGAAGCTGTCAGATCTGAATAAAGAATACAGTTCGGTCAGTATTATAGGTTCTGTCTGGGAAACGATTTTCTGCAAAACGAGACCCCTCTGCTAAAACTCTGCCGGCTGAGTTGCCTATGAAACGGATCTGTCGGTGAATCGCCCGAAATGAAGTCACTGTCACTTTTACAATACTGTTTTCAGCTCTGGACCAGATTTCAGGAGCGAAAAGCACGCTCCATTTGGGAGCGTGGCGTTAGTAACCCTTGGTCATAATGGCACTTCGGCATGGTTTCATGTTAAGAAGTACAAAGCCTGTCGAAGTATTCGCGATATGAACTCTTTCCAGTTTCTTAAAAATGTCACGATGAAATTATTCTTCCTCTGGCCAGTCCCTTACGTCACAAACACCGCTTTTGAAGTCGCGCAGGTGTTAACCCCTAGGGATTGGTGTAACACCCCCTAATCAAGTATATGGGAATCCCTTAAAACCAACACCGAATTGGGATTGAGATCTCATTTAGAGTGAAATGTGGTGTTACATCAACACTGTAGTGCGAGTTCAAATTCGGTGTTGGTGTTCCGTATAACACGAAAACTACACATTTACATCGAATTTGAACTCACCCTATGTCCATGGTCTGCTACAGCTCTCCCGGGCTCTTCTTTGGCCGAGGTTACAAGTTCAGGCTCAGATTCATTCAGTACCGGAATAATGTTGATACGTATCGCAACTAAGCTTGTTAAAACCTAAATGCAGCTTGCCCTTACTCTAATTCTCTCGCTGCGCGATAAATCCATACAATAGATACTTAATTTAAGAGTGAATTTTGTAGAATATAGCAAATATACCAGGGGTAGCAGAGAGAAAAACCATGGAAACAAGTTTTCACACACCCACATGATGTAATTGTTTTGGTAGAGATATGGAACCTTGTTATCCTCGTGGGATTCTCTCGAGTGCTGAGAGAAAAGTTACATCGTTCAGTCGGAAATTCAAAACCTCACATTCGTTATGAAGCGAAAGGAATGATGGAAAATATTAGTGCGTTGAATGCTTTTTGCTTCCACGTACCCAGGAGTATGTGGAGGAACGAGGTGCACGAGAAACGGAGCCTCATGGAGCGTTGGCGACTGGGATTGAGCAAGGCCCACAAAGACTCCACATCCACCATGTCAAGCCTCGAGTCCCATCCTCAGCGTCTCCTCCAGGACTCCTCCCAAAAGTCTTTTCTTCTCGCTCGTTATATCACAATAAATACAGCGAATACAGATGGCGCCACTTATCGTGATTGCGGATCTGGGTATAAGCCTCTTAGTCAGATCTAGTTTTTGTGTTGGTCCAGCCCGCGTATGACTTTTTCCATGTAAGATTCGCAGTAATAGTGATCAGTCCGTTGGATACAGTGATCCTATTATTTTCCAGAAAGGGGGATTAGTGCCTTCTCCCATCAAATAGTCTTGTCAACATTGACTCGTGCCGAAAAAGACCCAAACCATCTCAACCTTTATGCCCGACAAAAGAAAAATAACCTTCATTGTTGGCTTGAGTTCTTCAAAGATGAAGAGGCGCACTTTGACAAAGAGAGGCAGCCGAAAAGCTTGGAATACCTCTATCATCCCATCACAGAACTTCCTGTCTGATATCTGGATGATTTTGGACCTGGCTCCAAGTGATCACATTAAGCGGTGGCGACTGTTTATGGATTTCTTTCCAAATTTTTAAAAATAACTTTTGGCTTTTTTGGATTGAGTTTGGAAACATTTTTATATAGACAAATTGTTTAATAGTTAAGTATGATGCAGCTCAAGCATATATAACCAAGTTGAATTTAAAAAAAATATGCGATAGTGATTCTGAATTCACCGTAAACTTCCATAAGTCTGCTGCGTAGAATAGCATGGAGAAAACCTAAGACGTAATGAGCAATCATTCTGGGGCAAATGCATACTCTTTTTATTATAATGCTTTGAGTTTGACAAACAATTTTGATTTCATTTGGCAGCAAAGGGCAAATGCGAAGGTCTCCGGCTCTACGTTTGAATAGCAAACCTTCCCAAGAGTCGCCCTTAGCAGCCTCAACGCCATCAGAGGCTGGCAAGAAACGACGCTTCTCCACCATGCTTCGAAAAGCATACGGAAGCACCCTGGACATCTCAGGTATCTTCTGGTCCGCCGAGTATATGACCATTTGAAGGAGGGAGCGGGAAGCTTTTCTCAGATGCTTTCAGGGAGGTAGCTGGGGAGAAAGCTGTCGAATGGAAATGGGGGTGATTTTTATCCATTCTCGACGTCCGCTCATGTAAGGTAAAGGGAGTGTGATCAATACGAAGTAAACCCCTTCCCTCTTACTTAACCTTTACATGACGACTGTACTATACCCCAAGTGTTGGCAAACTGACGGTCGTACAATATATAGTACGTCTCAATTTGCTTGACGTATCATTGCTGCAAGCCTTTCGTGGGTTCGAATTAAGCACATGAAAATTTTTGAATCATCACTTTAAGATGTTAATATGGTCGTAGTACGCATTTCGTTGCCGCGAGCGAGCGTGCGGGATTTAAAAGTTCAGCTGCGCATTCTGGATTTTCCTTGATTTTATTTTCCATTGTTGCATGGAATTATGAACTTCATGAATGTCCAGCCTCCCCAGCAACTATGGTTATTGGCAGAGTTTTACAAATCAAATGTTAAATATTAAAGGAGTTGTTATGCTACATAAACTGGAGGTAGGGATGTATTAATATTTTTCGCGTTGGTTTCTGTCAGAATGATAAATTAATTTTTTTGAAAGACTTTTCACAAGAAAAACATCATGAAGCTACTACCCACAGCTCAGCCTGAAATTTTTTAATGATTGGCATGAACAAAACGAATGATTGACAAGTTTCTAACAGTTGTAACATTAGGAACAATTAGCCCTACGTTCATGATGTAACATGAAAATGTCTTCCGAGTATTTTTCTTCATACATTTCACCATGCAGCAATGCAAACGGTTTTTAAATACGTTTCTACCATTAATCGGAAAACGTTGATTGCAGGATCCCAGGAGTCCGACAAGAAACAGGTCAAGGTGGTCTCAACTGAGTCACAGACCGGAGACGACCTCCTTCTATCGTATGTACCCAGTATACGCCGCCGCCTTCAGAAGACTCCATGTATCGAGTCCGAAACCGACTTGTTCTCTCATCCGAAAAAATCCCCGCCTCGTGATTGGTCTGAAACAGACCGAAATTCGTCTCAGGATTGGTCGACGGAGAAGCCGCTCCCCGATTCCTCGATCGCGGACCAATCAGAGGCGAGTAAGCGCTCCTCGTCTCACATCGTGGAGGAGACGGCCAGTGAACACAGCGAGGATGAACTGAGCAGCGGAAGTGAAATCCGGCACATCATCATCAACCTGGGAAAGAAGGACACGGGGTCTGAGGGGAGACCCAGTGCTGACAGTTCCGAGCTCAGTCTCATTGAACTCCAAGAATTTGTCAAGAATCAGGGACTAGAAATTGATGTCATTTCGAGTAAGGCAGGGAAAATCTAAGATCTCACTATTGACTTAACCCTTTCGGTGTCATCCCGAGTACGTACTCGGGATGCGCCTGCGTGTTTCCCTGCGAGATAACGATTCAGGTGGACGCTGAAAGGGTTGCGAGACGATTCCCTGTGATTGCAAGCATGGCTTGGCGGACCAGCTGGTACGAAAAAAGTAACGTGCACCGTAGGATGAGTCTGAGCTATTCAGAGGCGCGGAGAAACGCCCCCACTTCACTACACTAAACATGCCTTAGCAGTATTTCACAGACTTGGCTGCAGTTCGCATTTCGTGTCAGACTCATCACATAGAGATGCAATGCAAAAAAATTACAATAGAGAAATAAGCCCTCGACCAAGAAAAATAGTGCGCGCTTGTGAACTTTGATTTAACTTGGTACATACTCTTTTGTCAATTTTATTAATAACTTAATTAAAGAGGCATATGCAGACATGTTTTGATGAGAAGCTACGAATGTAGCTTAATACGTCCACGGTTGATTGTAGGAATCAGTCAGAGAAAAAAAAGAAATTACATCAGAACTCCTGCACTGAAACCACTTCGTGCATACAATACTCTAATACCTGCCGGTTCGCCAACACATGCTTTGGGCAAAAACACGATTATCATTTTTTTAACCTCATGAACTCACTTTTAAATTTAGTACAAAATCCCCACATTAATTGTTTCAGTACAAATGTTACATTGATTTCGTGAAAATGCCATTCCAGCCGACCAAATCAAATTAGTACTATTGGTTCTCTGGTATCTTCATCAAATTTTGCCCTCTTTCCTGCGAGATCTAATCCATAGCCTTCTGTATAAACCCTGGTGGCGGCAAGATGCATCATTGCACAGAAATACATGTGTTTTGCACACTGTTCCTGGTGTTTTTTTTTTGCTTGGAAGGGAAGAAAAACGCTTGAATCAGGAGCATCATCACAACTATTATTCTCAACTTCGACTCAAGAGTGTGGACATATCATGTAGTCATTTCTTGCTAAGAGATTTCTGAGATTAACAAATGGTTAAGTGACCAAATAAGATTGACCAAACATTACTGACAAAATAAGACACATGTATGAGAAGATTCATGGCTACTCTTTTGATGAGACTCAATCACAAGGTGAACATTTGGTGAATCATATGAGATGGGATTAAAGCTAAAGGAAAAAACCAACGAGACCCAAGGCAATTGAAAGATGATACAAAGACATAGCTCCTGGGTATGAAAACCACAGAAAATGAAGGGGTCTATGAGAATTTAATGGTAAACGCAACAGAGGTGCCTGCATGCATAGGGGGGAAACTTGATTGTACATAATGCAGAAATAATGATACAGATTTTTTGCTTGTAAAGGGAGATAGAAGCAAGATAAAGACCTTATGACCTAGGAGGACTTGACCTCTGAACCGCCGGAATGACCTTAAACTAAATAACTTAGTTATAGTATTTTGATGTCCAATGACATCAGAAACTGAAGCTGGGACTTCCACTATGAGTAAGGCCACTTTTGCATCCAGGAAAGTCCCAAGCTTCAGTGTCCTTAAAATTATGACCCTATTGTGATATGTACTCCTAGTCAACTTCTTTTTGGCAAAAAAAAAAAAAAAACAAAGAGAGAAAAAATCACAAGGAAGTTGCTCCTTGAGCCGTTAATATTTAATAGCATCACAATCTTTTGGGGAAAAATTGTTTATCACTTACAGCACATATGGAATTGATGGAGCAACAACCTTGACATGAGAAAAAATGTACCGGTAACATTCCTGTCAAAATGTTTGTAACACAGCCATGCAAAAACATTACCACAGTCCTTTGCAAAACTTGGAAAAAAAAATCTTCACTCGAAACTTTGGACAAATAATAAGAGAAAATGGATCACATACTAAGCTTTCTTTGAAAGCATTGAGGGGTTTACTTTAATCACAGACAACTTTGCTTGTTTACTGATTGAGGGAACAGCCCTGGGGAAACCTCAAGAAGCCAATACCATTGAATGATATTTATCACGTGTGACTGACAGCACGAGCTCTATCTAAAAATGAGTGACAAGGAAAAAACCCCAGACTGTGGGTGACTTGTTTTTAAAAAGGAAAATCTTTGTACTGAATGAAAACTCATGAATGAAAAAAAAAAAATGCTGCTTACAGATCACAACACAAAGGGGGAGTGGGGCTAAGTGGGCATTGCACCGCACCATCAAGGAAATTCCCAGCAATTTCTGAGACAGAAGAAACAAATTTTTAAAGCTAAAAAAACCCAACCCTCCCACCCCACTTAGTCACTACCCTGAGACAGCGTCGCGCAACACTCCTAGCTTATCATCCCACCCAACATAACCTAGATCTTAGCCTCATGCTGCAGAGCAGATAAATAACCTAAAAACTTATCAATAAGGTTATCCTATGCAGCCGCAAAGCATCAAACGCCGTAAGCGGTTGCAAGCCTCTCCCGCAAGGGGGCTGGAAACTGCTCTGCAAACCTTGACCAGTTTTCATCTCCTACAAAATCCTTGAAGCTATGTAAGATCTGATGGAACATCTGTTGAAGGTCATCCCGTGGGTTGACCCAGGATGCAATGGCATCACAAAAGAAGATAAACTCCTGTGCAATGCCATCTGGCTTCAGTCGGATCATCTGGCAGACCCCTCGGAATGCTGAGTCCTTTTCTTCATTGTCGCGGATGTTTCTCAGAGACATGCACCAGGGCCTAATGAACTGGCCAAGGTATGGGGCCACATCATCCGGGCAGACGTAGCCCAAGCGACCAATAGTGATGGCAGTGTTCTCAAGTAATGTTTTGGGGGTGTTTGGTCGATTAATGATCATGATCAGCTGATTGAGGATCATTGGGATGTAGGAGTTCATCTCACTGCCCAGTTTCACTGCTATTTCGCCAATTGCCCATGTGGCATTGTTGCAGACTGAGATAAACTCAGGGTTCAGGTTCTGTCCAAGAATGGGGAGGAAGTCTGAGATGTGAGGCTCAATGTGTTTGAAGCAAGCCTTGGTCAAATCCCCAAGAAGAGCAAAAGAGGACTGCCGGACTTCAGGGATGGGGTCCTGCATGCACTGAAACAAAAGCTTAAGGAGACTGGAGTTTGTAACCAGCTGTTCAATGTCCCCATTGAGTCCCTCGGCCAACCCTGAAAGCAGATCCAAAGCCACAATCATGAAGTCTTTATCTGGAGCTTCACATTGGTCTGGATATTGCATGCTCCATGCACTCTGTGCCAAAGAGTTCTCAATAAGGTGGACACATCGCTGATAAACTGCCTCTGAATGAGGAAGGAAGCCAGATTGTAGAGCAGTGGCCACACTGGATAAGCATTCAAGCAAGGGAAACAGATCCTTATCATCATCCTTCAACATGTACCATTTTTTCATCAATGGGGGCATAAGCATATTGATGTATTCAGGTCGATTCAGGTGATGGCCCACAGAATCTGCCAGAGTCCCAATGGCATCATATAAAATTAGCAAGTTCTTATGCTGATATTTGTCAAATGCTCGGACTAAAGTCTGCAAAATGTAGTCAAGATATGGAACCAATTCAGTACAGGCTTCCTCCTCCAATGTTGCAAAGGCACTGCATGCTGCCTCCTGCACCCGCTTGTTTGAATCCAAGATGCGTTTCAGCAGCTGATCCATCAATGGCTTAAGGTAGGCATCATGTGGCTGCATTACAACCCAATGAGAGTAGCGACTGAGAGTCCAGCAAGTGATGGAGCGAATTAGTGCCTTTTTATCCGAAAGACAGTTTATGAGGTATGGCACCAACTCTGGAAGGTGAGGGATCATTCCGTTCATGCAGCCCTCAGCAATCGCACCCAAAGCCAGGATTCCTGATTCTTTAATCTGCCATTCTTGATGCAGAAGGGTTTCTTTGAGAATTGGCAACAGCACTGGGAGAATGTCCTCACGAAACACATTTGCCAACATATCTAGTGCTGCTGCACTGCATTTCCGTAAATTCCAGTCTGACAGAAGTGAATCATCATCCAATTCCCCATCTGAGTCTGCTTCTCCATCTGTCATTATGACTGAATTAGCTTCCAGCTGATGCTGCTGAACATGCTTCTTCGAGCGATAGAAACGTGGCTTTATATCTTCCTCTCGATCTGGGACCATCTCATCTGCATCCTCTTCTATATCACCATGAAGGAGAATGATGTCACTTTCAGAGTATTTCATGCTCCGCACCAAAATTGGGACCAGTCTAGGGAGATGTGGGGCCAGAACATCCCGACAAATTGGTTGCTCTGCCAAAGATAACCAAAACTCACATGCCTCCAATGCCACACTTTCATCATTGTCTTCATTATCCTGAGTCCGCATCAGCATGTACTCGATTATATTGTGCATTTGTGGAATCAGTCGGTCCATACGAACTTCCAACAGCATCACTAGAGCACGACATACATTTTTTCGCACATCTCGATCATTATCTGTGGCCAAGGCTGACAGATTTGCCAGAAAGGTGTCAATATGCTCCATTAATGCTTCTGTGCGACCGATGATGAATTGATTGACGCAGGCAACAGCATGTGACCGGATTCGTGGACTGCTATGGTTGAAAAATGAAAGAAACTTGGGTATCAGAATTTTGAGTGGGCGATTCAAGACATCACTATCAAGGACCTCAGCTGAATCTTCACAGATTTTCTGCATTGCACCAAAGGCTCCCTCACAGATGAGATACTCTTCAGAATCAAGCAATTCACACAGTCGGGGCAATAGTTCTGGCCAAGTAGCAAGCTCACCCTTGGAAGCAATTGTGGTGATGAGAATACCAACAGTGGCACGAATTAGTGGTGAGGGGTCACCAATGGCATTGAGGCACTCGGACTTAATGAATGCAGTCACCTCTGATGGGAACTGGTTCAGACGTGCCTTAATATTGTTCTTTAGGATGAGTCCACTAAGAGAGCGGGTAGGTACATCCTCGCTGACCAACCGGGTGAGCACAAAGATGAGATAATTGTTGAAGTCAGGGTAGCGGTTTAGGTCCTCTAGTTTCTGCTGGATGGCCCGCTGGACGGCATTGTCTGATGACTGTGAGTCCTTCAGCAGCTGAATGATCTGCTTCAAGCCTTCTTCTTGCGGCTGCCATTGGAGTGTAGTACTGGGCGGTGCCCCCTGCATGTCCAATATAGGCATTGACCCACACCTGCAGGGTGCAATTTAGGCAACAGCCACCGAAATAATCTGGAAACCAAGGAGAACAGCCAAACCTAAGACAGAATCGCAACCAAACCAACCACACACATATCAAAACACAGCAAGAATGGGAACGCATCTGTCAACAGTATGGAACTGGAAAAATCATTGAGAGAAAGAAATGTAAAGTTAAAGTAAAGGGATGTATTGAGACAATCATTTCCAGCACAAGGATAGATGGTGATTAAATCAAAAGGAAGGTGGGCTACTTTAAAAGGAATCTGTAATGGGATTGGCACTTACCTAAATTGATAAAATAATCACTAACTGGGAAATAATGATTTGGCTTCCTCAATCAAGGATTGAATTCTTCAACATGAAACACTATGGAACTGAAAAGTGAAGGCCAGCAGTAAGAATAGGTAACCTGTTAATCCCACAGATCTGGAAGATGCTTGCACTTCTTCATGCAGCTCCAGGCATAAGAAACCTGACCTGGAGGAGAAAAAGAAATACCTCTTTCAAGAACATCTTCATAAAATGTTCCAAGGCTCAATGATTGCTTGAATTTGGTGAAGGTCTAATCTCTTCTCACCAAATAAGTTGTAAAGAGATCATTATATAATACAGGAATATTTAAATATATTGGCAGTTCATCCTGACCACAAATATAGGCCTAATCCAAGCACCCTCATCAATAAAAACAACTTCAGAGGAAAAGAAACTGAAGGCTGACATGAACATTACTCCATGGGTACCATTCTGTAACTCAGACTCATGGTGATGCACTGACAAATGTCAGATCATCATCACACACTGACACCCAATTCCCAAATCTTAACAGACCTAGAAAGCCACTTGGTCCTGATATTTTGCAGATAGATTAAGGAAATAATCTTTAAGGATAGATATGAATTTATCCATGAATGGCTTCACTCTTATTCCTACATGGATAACATGTGGCAAGTAGGCACATGCTGGGTATGTAGGATAACGTAGTCATGATGACATAAAGGCAAAAACCAAGAGGTTTCTGGAAGGCCACATTCTACTGGATGACATGCTTCAAGAAGGAACAGTAGGCCATATACAGAGCACACACATACACAGGCAATAAAAGTGCTCTGCTCTCTAGATTTTGCAAATCTCTGATGTTACTGGTAATGCTGACAGGTAGGCCAAGGCAAACTTCACATCAGGAGTTCAATCCTTCATCTGCCACCAATGTGATATGTTGAGCATATATTTAACTTCTTCATGACAGATAAGGTATGATAACATATACATTAACTATGCCACCCCTTTCATGGGTGGCACAGTTACTAAGAGCTTGTATAAATCCCAATATATTGATTGGTTTTTTTTCTGTGGAATAATGAGCATCATGACAACTGCAAAAAATGTAATGTAACTGGCACACCAGGATAGCATAGGATTTTATGTAGCTCTTCAGCAAGGAAAATGTTATGGTTCATATTACAGCTCGATATAGGCCAAATCATATAAAGATCTACTATTAATGGGATTAACCAAAAAATTCTAGAGGTCACCTTGTAACCATGCATTTAGGACATAGTGGCATAAACAAATTTTAGCAAGTTTTTAAATCCATCAATCATGTGAAACATGCCTTTTTGCTCAAATTGAAGCAGGCCTAACCAGCAAGCTGATCAAGGAAAAGACACTAGTGCATTTGGAAATATGCAGAAACAGAAATGAATGAGTAGCTCTCCTCCAAGGCAGTGAGAGAGAGAGAGAGAGAGAGAGAGGGAGAAAGAGAAGAGACATATTATTGGAAAAAATCCCAATAAAATACAATGGGCAGTTTCTTTTAATCTAGTACCAATATCCAGAGGGCAAGCTTCCTCTCCTTCCAAAATTGTCCATCAATAGTTTACATAACAGAGAGAGAAAGAAAATTATGCCAAAAAATTGAAGCAAGGAAGAAACAATTTCTTTCTTTCCAGGCTACTCTCAACACATTGACTGCTACCATACAGAAAGATGGGTATTTCATAATAATCTCCTCTTAAGGCAAATCTTCCCAAATCAGGAAGTCAGATATATAGGGTAAGCCAGAAGTAATTACACAATTTCAAATATCCTCTTCAGAATAAGGACATTTTTGTGTACACATGCTGGAGTGTACATGATTGATGAGAGTTTGTTTCTCTCATTTTGAAAAGTCACCAGAACTTCCAATCTAGTGACTTTTGAACAGGTGCTTCCATGTGGGTGCCAATTTAACCCTTCCATTCCTGGCAGGACTCAGGAGTTCAGCAACTTCAATCTATATATTCTACATGTGTGAAAATGCCTAATCTACAATCCTCATGGGATTTGTCAATCCCAATGTCTAGTAAGTTGCCATGCAACCCACAGATGGCAGGAGAGCATTTAGTGGATGTGAGTTACATTTTTTGCACGTGGATCTGCAAATGGCATCAAAGAGCCCCAGTTTATTTCTCATTAAGTTAGGAATGAAAGAGTTAAATGCTTTTACACCATCTATGAACTGCAGCTTCCACAGAATTCAACATTTCACATGAAATGGCACAATTATAACTCGATTTTGTATTCTAGCTAGGCCAGATAAATATGAATAATAGCCTACCTTCCAACAGATTGGCAGTTCTTTGAGTTACTGGAAATCCAAGCAATGATTTATGTAAATCACTTCTAGTTTCTACAAATTTGTCATGAATGCTCTAAATTGTGCAAGAAAGAAGTATAGAAATAATTGTCAAAATTCATGCTGCAAAGTTACTGGACTCTCAAATTCTCCATAAGGCAGGCAATCTTTCTTTATTCCCCAGTATATGTGGATATCCACAACTCCTAGACACCATTCTGAACTAAAATAGGAACAAGAAACTTCTGGGTTTGCTCTTCAATATAGCAGAATATTATGCTTTCAACTAGAAAAAAACCTGCAGGTAAAAGAACAAAGTATGTGCTTACTTATGGCTCATACTATACATACATTCATGTATATAAGTGGGTGATCCTGTGTTAGTCATGAAGTAAAAGGTTGTTGATGAGCACGAAATGACTAACTCAAAACAGGATGGAATAAAATGTTCATTCCCCGACGTTTCGACATTTTCAATGCCTTTCTCAAGGGGAAATAGGCTCATGAGGTACATTCTTGACCCTTAACAAAGAAATTGAAAGAAAATATAGTGGGTTAAGGAAGAGATGTCCTTGTTTAGCCCCAATGTGTGGGTTCTCCATTTGATGATTCTCTTGAGTTCTTCCAGCCTTCTTTGTTTAGTATCCATGAGGTCTCCAGCAAAGATATCGACCATCATGTCATCAATGGAGTGAGATGCTTGACTGAAATGTTCCACCACAGGTAGGTTGGAAATCCCCTGTCGAACACTACTCTTGTGGTTGTTGAAGCGGAGATGGAAAGGTGTTTCCGTCTCCCCAATGTTTCTTTTGTTGCATCGTTTGCAAGCTATGGAGTAGATGACATGAGAAGAGTCACAATTATACTTCCCTGAAGTGGATAGGAAGTGTCGGCACACCTTACATCTTGGTTTCTTGCATGGAGCTCCGCAGTTCCTTGGCGAGGTCGTTGATGGAGAAGGAAAAGCCGCTCTGACTAGAAGAGCTTTCAAATTCGGAGGCTGTCGATAGGTGATCAGAGGAGGGTGTGGAAATATCAACTTTTGATTCTGATCTTGCTGCAGGATATGGAAGTGGCGTGTTAAAATCTTGCCAACGAAAAGTAGAGAAGGGTGGAACATCAAAACGCATGGGATGCATTCCACATTATGGTCTTTATGTTGGAAGAGCTCTTCCCGAGAAAAGTTGTCAGCCTTCAAAAAAGCCCTCTGAATGACATGTAGGGGAAACCCTCAAGATTGAAGTGATCTAGATAAATTCCCCAAATGACTCAGGTATGTTCTCCTTTCCTTGCAGAGTTTCTTCAGCCTGAGTGCTTGGGCATATGGGATAGAGCTTTTCAGATGATGGGGATGGGAACTCAGATAGTGTAGAAGTGCCCCTGCATCAGTAGGTTTTTTGAAAAGGTCAGTCGAGAGCCTGCCATCACGAATTTCTATGAGAATGTCCAGAAAAGGTATATTTCTCTGGGAGCTTTGAAAACAGAACTTGATAGTTGGATGGAAGGAGTTTGCCAAGTCTATGAAATCAGTTAAGGCTGGAGTACCAGTTGTCCAAATCAGGAACAGGTCATCAATGTACCTCTTGTATGTGAAGGGCAGTGAAGGAATGCTTGTCAAGAGGCGCTGCTCCAAATTGTGCATGAAAATTATGGCAAAAGAGGGAGCCATACGGGTGCCCATGGTGGTGCCTTGAATTTGCAGGAAATGTTGCCCATTGAAGATAAAGTTGTTATGTGTGAGGATGAAACACGATATCCACAATACTGTCAACGTCCTCAGAGCAGAATCGATGTGTTTCCAGGAAGTGTCGCGTGGCAAGGAGGCCCTCTTCAGTTGGGATATTGGTGTACAATGATGTCACATCAGCAGTCACAAGGATAGCATCATGGGGCAATGTGGGTGTATCTTGTAGTAGTTGGAGCATGTGAGTTGTGTCTTTCACAAAGCTTGGAATTGCGGGTAGAAGTGGTTTTAGTGGTTCATCCATGAAACCAGAAAGATGTTCCGTCAAAGTCCCAATGCCAGACACAATTGGACGTCCTGGAACAGGCCTACCTTTCTTATGTATCTTTGGCAGGAGATAGAATCGGCCTGGTTGAGGATGATTAGGGAAAAGTTTTCGGAGGACGTGAAAGCGAGATGGAAAAGAATCGATCAAAGTAAGGAGTTCAGTCCTATAATCAGAAGGATCAGTTTGGAGGTAGTTGTAGCAGGCAGAATTGTTTAGTTGTCTCTGAGCTTCTTCCAAATATTCTTTCCTATCTAAGAGAACAACTGCTCCTCCCTTGTCAGCTGGTTTAATGACAATCTCCTTGTCATGCATGAGTCCATCAAGAGCCTTCTTTTCTATTGTAGAGAGATTGCCAGTTTAGTTTACCAGAGTAGTGTTCGACGGGGGATTTCTAACCTACCTGTGGCGGAACATTTCAGTCAAGCATCTCACTCCATTGATGACATGATGGTCGATATCTTTGCTGGAGACCTCATGGATACTAAACAAAGAAGGCTGGAAGAACTCAAGAGAATCATCAAATGGAGAACCCACACATTGGGGCTAAACAAGGACATCTCTTACATAACCCACTATATTTTCTTTCAATTTCTTTGTTAAGGGTCAAGAATGTACCTCATGAGCCTATTTCCCCTTGAGAAAGGCATGAAAATGTCGAAACGTCAGGGAATGAACATTTTATTCCATCCTGTTTTGAGTTAGTCATTTCATGCTCATCAACAACCTTTTACTTCATGTATATAAGGATATACTTGAGATGGTGAGAGCAATCTCACTGTCAAAACATGATCCACAGGTGATAAGGGATGATGATAAGCATCCTAATGTTCAATAGAGGCTGCCACTGACAGATGGGACTCATTGTTCATAATCTAGTACTGCAGCAATTCAGGAAGAATAAACGATGATGCAACCCACAGGGGGGTCTTGTAGTCCCACGTCCCACATAGGAAATCACTTCCAAGATCCAACAGTAAATCCTTCAGCAGTCAATGTGCTAAGCCAGGTGTCAGGTACTGTTCTCATCTAAACAGCAGTCATGGAATGATGGCTTCTATCTGGATTACTGATTGACTTATCCGAAAGTGCATCACTACTACCTATCCAATACGTCTGATGAAAGAAATCATATATAGTTATCAATGGCAGAGACTCCTTCCATCCACCAAGGGGATGCTTCCATGAAAATACATTTAAAAAATTTCATTTGGTAGAACCAGGCTTAAGGTAAGCTGTAGATCTCTGAGCTCTGATGTACAGTGAAAACTCATTAACTCGAACTTTTAGGGACCGGGCAAATTGTTTCGAGTTATCAGGAATTGCCCCCACCCCCCCCCCCAAAAAACACACGTTAAGGGACATAGGGAACAGAATGGCTCAGAGTGAGAGTGATAGATTGACAGAGCGAATGTTGGAGGCTTTTTATAGCAGAAGCTTTTCGGTTTTAATCCTCAGGTTTAATCCTCTCCACAGGCGTCTGTGTGGGAGGAGGGAGAAGCAGCAAAAGAAACAAAAGAGCATCCTCCCGAACAGGTTTCTTGTCATTCTTGTGATTCAAAAATCGAAAAGTCCCACGAGAAGAATTCCCCCCCCCCCCCTCTTCCCCTGAATTCGAGTTAACTGTGAGAAATTCATTATAGGGAGTGAACATTTCATTCCAGATATCTGGAAATTCGGGATAAGCGAATTCAAGTTAAACGGAGCTTTTAACATGGTGTCCTACAGGGTTCCGCCGGGACCAAGCATTGAACATCGAGATAAGTGGAATTTCGACTTATCAGGATTCGAGTTAACGAGTTTTCACTGTATAACCATACTATAGTCAGAGACTAACTCAAACCTTCAAGAGCTCCTTGATGAGCTTGGATTCATTCAGAGCCTGTTAGAGAGACTCAAGAGTTGGCAACATTCATGGAGTTCATTAATATGTCCCTACTTCCACAGACAATGACATGAAATTTGATAAAAGAGCAACTTCGACAGGAGCGTGGGCCCATGTGCGAACCCACCTTCAAAGTAGATAAAGCCTAACACCTTGTAAAGTACCCTACAGTATTTCATGTTCTCTACTTTAGATATTGCTTCAGTCTCAGTTTAGTTCAATCCCAGTTTCAAATCAATTTATTTGGTCATTATTATCTGAAGGAATAATTGGACATAAGCTAGAAAAGTGTTTTTTGTTACCAGTAGGGGAAGGTGGGGCAAAACAGGGTAACTCAGATTTTAACCAAACCATACCTGATACCTATCAGCTATTTACCATATTATAACCGCTCCCAATGGTACAAGTTTTCCGGCATGGTGGCACTCTGTGAAGTAGTTTGTAAACACCGTAGGAGAACAATAAGAAAACATTGATTTTTCTTATTTTGTTTTGAGTTTTTCATGAGCAAAACAAAGTAACATGGAAAGATTGGAGATGTCCAATATTTTTTTTGGCTGAAGGTGAAAATGTGAAATATTAAATAAAGTCATACTTTTTTCCGAATTCCCTCACTTTTTGTTTGGCAGTATTGACAGTGTTGGTAGGGCAAAACAGGGTCACAGTGAGGGGACTAAATGGGGTGTTCCTCTGACTATCCATTACAACAGTGAGGCTCAGGCTGATGCAATGTGCTGATGTTCAGATTCTTTCTCTTGCTCAAAACCCAGTGAAGGTTGGATCACCGGAATTCAGCTCATGACAGCTGTGCTGGCATTGATGATGACACAGATGAGGACGTGTTTGTGACTTTTTCAAAATTTCCATCTATGATGAATACGTGGATAACAATTTGAAACAGCAACACTTGTTTTGCCATAAAAGTTTCATTGCTGTTTCTGTTCTGTGAACTTTGTAAAATTTTGCCCCACAGGGTGCCCCTGTGGGGCAAACAATTTTTGGAATTGTCGGGGGAAAAAACCATCACTGATTTCACAATGAAGATTAATCCTAGTCATAGGTAAGAAATGAAAGGCATTGTATATCAATCTACAATGTGCTACAACTCCTTGGTACTAAATTTTGGCAATTTTCCTGAATCACCCTGTTTTGCCCCACCTTCCCCTAATGTTATGGTCTGCCTCAATTACAATTAACAAATAAAATACTGAAACTGGAAATTAACTAAATCTGGAAATCTTAAACTGCTACATGAAACAACTACATAATCCAAAGGCAAGATTCTGGCTACATGTCAAGGAAACCCTAAACTTAAAATTGATAGGTCTATCCTTCTGACGTGCTTTCTCAAATGGTCTACCAGAAAGCCTTCAGACATACTGGTAGGCCTACGCAACCAGACATTCCAGACCATAGGCCAGAGCATAAAACCTATTCACAAACTTCAGCATGTTCACAAAATGTAGGTTATTACTATTCTGGATTCAGTTCATGGCTTAAATTTTGCACCATGGGGAATTTTCGCACTTCCAAAGCAACATTCTGTCCACTTATGATATATTTGCACGCTACTGAAGGCCCTATTTGGTTAAGAATTAACATTTTACATCGATGAAAAAGACACAAGCCCAAGCCAAAACAACCGCAACTCCCCTTAACCAACACTATGCAGCGGCTAAATTCCAACACTGCAGACACCAAGCACCATCTTAGATTCAGCGCCATCTACGCTCTCTCTCCCCCACTGAGCTAAGAGCTCCCCATCCCCTTTACTTCCCAAAGTTGTACGAGTATGGCGACTGTTTGAATGGAAGTTTCTTCACCTCCCAAAATCCTGGAGTTCTGTTCGTCTGAATTATGAATCGATGTCATTTTTAGTTTTGTGGACACGAAGTAATCAGTGTAGGTTTTTGATTGGTGAAATATTGTTAATATTGGAATTTCATTCGTTATTTTAGATTAGGATGCCTTAAATAAATCTCTAGGAGATTTAAAACTCCTGATTCTCATTCTGCATGCCTTTTTAAATGCATATTCTTCTAATCAATCAAGCCTTTATTCTTATTAATATTATCGTTTCTAATATCATTTGGGGATTCCGTAGCTTATGTTATGGGCACATGGTCGTCTTGGTCCAAGTCAAACATGGCTGCCGCGTTGCGCTAACTTCAGACCTTAGTCGCTTTACTTAGCAGTACTGTAGATTTAAAATGAGATTATCCATTTTCAAGTTGATCCAATACTTTTCCGATTGACTCAGCGGGACTTAGACTTAGGCTGATAATGTAGAAATGAAATTAGTGTCATAAGTCTAGGACTTGCCCCAAATCGAGATACTGCGTCCCGATGAGCAGTTGGTTTGACTTTAGTCCAACTTTTTCTGATGGCTTAGACAGCCGTCTATGGCAATTTCCATGCATGGGCGCCCCAATAATGGAAAAATAAGGTTTAGTTAGTCGAGGTTTTGTTATTTCGTTTTGTGAACACCCGGTACATCGCAACTACGCCATTGAAACACTGACCAAATATGTATATGTACATCCAACCCCCACATCTGTCTCTTTCGGCCTTCCGTTCCCTCAAAGTTGTCTCCCTTGTTGCTCTCCTTTTTCAACATTTTTATGGATAAGATTTCGATTCCAATATTGCGTTGATTTTTCATATTCTCTCGGAAAGTCTCAATCTATTGATTTTAATATGGTGGTATAATGCACTTTTTACAATGTCGCAGGATGCCTAGGAGCTGTAGATGAGATAAATGTCAGTAATAAGGAGATGAGAATGAGTTGTGAGCAAAACTTGCAGAAATGATTGATTCTGTAACTTTCATTTAGTTGCACCCACTACATTGGTAAAAGCAGGAAATACTTAGTTCTTGCCTCTATCACTTATTCAGCTTTGGTAAATTTTTTTAGAAGGCATGTGGCAGCATTCTGGAGGTAGGGTTTGTACATCTGAAAATCATGGCAGTGAGAGGATGTGAGAGACTGATCTACACAATGGGTTGACAGGAAAATAGTTGTCATTTATAGGTTTAAAGCTATTGGAGCTTGCACCCCAGTTGAATTATGGAAATTCAGTCATTCAGTAAAAATTTAGGTCCATTGATGTAAAAAAGTTTTATTTTCTTGGCACTTTTTTCCCTCTTAGAATTTTGGGACCATTGAGATTTTTTAGAGTTTGTTCATCTTAGTCTTGAATGGAATATGTGGATAGACTTAAACATGAAGCTCTTCTGGAAGAGCTTCTTCATTGTTATCCTGAAGAAATGGCATGTTAGTTTCTGCCCTTCTCAAATCTGAAGTCATTGGTAAAGACAGCATCCCCAGGATGACCCATTCAAACTTTTCACCAATGGATTTGTCTTTTATATATGATAATAGACACAATGAACATTAATTTGGGGTGTGAGGTATTGGCTAATATGCACTCCTCTGACTCATGATGAAGGGATCAGAGTGAAAGCACATTTATAACCTACACTGTATCACTAACCAACCATACAAAAAGGTAGCTATGCTCCATAAAGCACAGAGTGCACTGAAAATGACCATGCTCTTGCACCAAACAGGGATGAAGCATAATAAGCAATAGTAGGAAAACTTGTGTCTATCTATACACTCCTCATCCTTAATATGAATGTGACAGCCTCAAACCTTAATCACTTGATGTTATCACTAGTTCAAGCAGCACATCCTATCTTTAATTCAGCTTCAAATTGAAGCACATTGTCCTATAGGTTTTGCAGCAACCTGCCTTTCACTGGTCAAGTATTTGAAAAGTACATCCTGTATAACACCATCTGCATAACTTAGCGAGACAGACTCTTGATGCATGGTTTTTGGATTGAATTCATACCATCATCAAAAAATAGTGCCATGTGTGTCCTGGGAAATATATTCCAGCAACTCTGCTTGTGCCATGAAAGTAACATATTTAAAAGAAAATATGAATTCTTTTTCAAAGTCATTTTAGTGACATATGCAGATTGTTGCCTTTGTGGATAATCTTATAGAGTGGATCCTCTGAAAGCCAATGCAATTTAAGAATAAGTAGACTCACACTGATGCGACTCATTTAATTAAAATTAAAGTTGTGAACTTGAGAGATTGAGATTGCTTTCTGGTAAGTCATAGGTTTACAGAATATGGTTTACATGCTGTCATTCGTATCTGACTTGGCCTTATGATAGGAATAAGTGAAGCATAAATAGCTCTGGTATTCCAGTTAATGTTGAATATATTACTAGACTATGTTGGTTTGAATTACTGATTGGACATGGATTTGTATGCCTTGCAGATCCACTGATTCCCAAGAGAGAAACCTGCCAAAATAAGCCTAGCACATGGCTTTGTTACCATTTCCTTTTATATTACCTTGCAATATATTGTTTCAAATATTCTCTCCCCCAGCATGAGATAGCAGCTACAGCTCTCCAGGTATTAAACTATGGAGGAGTATAGGCCTGGAATCAGAACTCAGATTGCCAGTCACATGGAGCTCTAAACCTAGGCCTAGGTTAGGGTTGATTTTAGCACTGATGTGTAGGATCAAGCCTTGGCTTGTTGAGCAATCTTAGAACTAATTTGTTACAGGCTGGAGACCCAGAGCTTAGAAAGCAGAGCCTCAAAGTGAATGCTGACCAGACCCAGTATGCATGGCCTTGTAATTGACCTGTTCAATTCCGTGGCACTGAATTTCTTTGAATGGGCCAAGAATGTGCTCTAATGTGCAAGTGGCTTTTGAAATATACTAATGCGGATAACGCGCTCACAGTCAAGATATACATATTCCCTGATCTGGCCAGAATCTGATGGAATCCCCTCTAAACCTCCCACAGAAGAGAAGGTCAAGCTTGACTACACAAAAGACTTAGAAGCAGCAGAAGACAAGAGTGAAGATAGTGATTGTGAGTCAGACAAGGATTATTCAAAGCAAATTGAGGCCAATCAAGGCACCATGGCAGTACGCAAGTGGATGTATCACCCTGGGAGGAACCGCTTCTACTGTGATGGCCGCATCATGATGGCTGATCAGATTGGTGTCTTCTTGTTCACCTTCCTCCTCTTCTTCATCTGCAGTGTTCTCTTCTTTGCCTTTGAGTAAGTTTTTTTTTTTTTAGATCTGAAGCTATTCAGAGGCATGAGAGCTCATAAGGCTAGTTGTAGAGCATATTTCTGATTTATTTTGGTCCAACCATCCATATCAGCAGAAAACAAACATACCATCTTCCTTTTACCTTTTGTACCTACATGCCTATGAAGGCAACACCCATGACCAAGGCCAAATGCTGTGTTCAATGACTTTTCAGCATGTAAATTTTGTCAACACATTGGTCGATGTGAAGAAAGATGTATGCACTGAGTTTTGAGTGAAATATTCATATTGAATTCTCTTTCAGTGCACCATACCTGGCAGTGAATGTGAGCCCAGCCCTCCCTGCAGTGGCAGCCCTCCTCTTCCTGTTTGTTTTGTTCACCCTGCTCAAGACAAGTTTTTCTGATCCAGGTGTTATTCCCCGAGCTACAGTTGATGAAGCAAGAGACATCGAGAGACAAATTGGTCAGCTTTGTTCTGTTCATGATTTGGAAGTAATATTTTTATATTTTAAATCTTAGGGATGGATTCCTGGAGATTTAGGCCTGAATGCTAAAACCACCCTTAGTGAATGGTCCTTTTAACACTAGAACTACCAGGGCAATCATTTTGACTGCCATTTTTAAATGCCCTTTACTCTGCTTGTTTGGCAACTAATGGCCTCCACAGTTTTTACTTTTCCTATCTAATATTGACATTTTGAAGATTTGTGCATTTTGAATGTACCAAATAACATCTGGGAAAAAATAAAAAAATAATAAAATGTTACAAAATAATAGCTTAAGGCTACTTTTAGTACAGCAATCAAATTGACTACTCTGGTAATTCTAGTATTAAAAATACATAGACTCCTATAGGGGGGAAAAAAGAGCTCCTTAGCTTATGGGCCTCCTTATCTCAACATTTGGGCCTTACCCTTTCTACTTATATTTCTAAATACTTTTGATAGCTCCATGAAAATTTGGAGGACCTTTAAATATTGGTTCTCCTTTTTGGTTCCAACTGCTTAGGTATAGGTATCACTTATGGTTCTGTGCTGTCACCTCATAGTGTGACTTGTTGGCATGGAAACCAAAAGTAGTAACAGCAATCTTGAATGTATCCTTTGGGTGAAACCAAGTGAGTCTTGTAATTTGCTAGTTACTCAGATATGGTAAAAGCTGGATGCTTTATTTTTGGTGTCTGGGAGCAGGATAAGAGTAGGTATGAATGTTATGAAGATGTTATCCTTGGAACCTTCTTTTAGAGCCTATCATATGAGCATCCAAACTTGGATGTGGAAGAAATTAAGTTTGAACACACAGAAAATAAGGTGGAAATATGTTCATTGCATGCACATTCCATGTAGCAGTCCTCAATTGTTCCCCTGGTTTCATGTGAAAGAAAAACTCAGCACAGAAATAAGCAATACCACATATGAAACATTTCTCAATAAAAAAAAGTTCATAATTTATTTTTTCCTGAATTTCTCTGTCTGCATTCATTCTTTGGTCCAATATTCTAAAATTGTGCAAAACTCTCAGGGCATAGGCATGTCTTTCACTCAGTAACATTTTCATCTTGTACCTGGAAGAACTCTTTCTATGGGCAATCTCATGAATGCCTTTTTTTTTTAGCATTATTCATTACAGTGTCTAAACTTAGGTGATTGTACCCTGATACTTATTTTATTATATAGTCTTGTGTACCTAGCATTTATGAAACAGTCAAGCATGTTTTGATTCATTTTAAATTTTAAAAAAGGAAAGGTTTAACTTTGTTCAGTAAATCTTGAGGATGAATCTCCTTTGATGAATTGGCAGGCCTTACTCTTGTTATAATCTGTCAAATTCAACCTCCTGTAGGCAACATGAGTATTAAATAAAGGGACCGTATGTTATTTTGGCAATATAACGAATCGAAAATTCATTTGAAATGGATGTTTAGACTGTACTGTAACTGTGTAACCAAGTACTGAAACCTCATTTTGATGAGAAAAAATGGTGCTTTGACCTTAAGAGCTCTTTTTTTTTAATTAAAGTAGTCATAGATTTCTAAATTACTGTTACATTAAAGAAATTATGCATTTGGGCCTTAGGCTGTATCCATGACTGTGTATGGGTTGTATGTGTTTTTCTTTTGCTAGCAAAAACAGCTTTGCTTGATGCCACAATTCCCAACCCATTTTGTTATTGGTGTGTGATTTGCAGAAACAGTGAACTCAGGCTCAACAACAATGTATCGTCCACCTCCAAGGACAAAGGAGATAATTGTGAACAAGGTGCCTGTGAAGCTGAAGTACTGCTTCACATGCAAAATATTCCGACCCCCACGGGCCTCCCACTGCAGTATCTGTGATAATTGTGTTGGTGAGCTAGAATTTCCTTTAATCAAATTCTCATGTTAATTCTTGCATTGTTCTCAGACTCGCTTTGCACCCATCCATTTTTAGCTTGAGTGAACTTAGCAGCATTCGTGTGACAAGAATTATCTTTCTGTTATGTAATTAGGAGTTTTACCTGCATATCAGGAGAGGTGTTATGTTTTGTAGGGATCCTTTCTTTTTTCACTTTCTGAGTCTAATAACTATTTTCCACTTTGATAGGTGGCTACTCCCTCTCCAATTACACCACTGTAGCTAAAGGCATAGGTCAGACAATTGGCTAAATTTAAGAAATATTTTTTTTTTTTATTTGCAATTATAACTGGACATTCTGAAAACTCCCTGAAAGTTAGAGCCATTGGTTCATTAAATTTCAACTGTAACCTATTTGACAATCATGGATTGAGAGAAGAGGTTTCTGTCATGATACAGCTTGTTTTTTTGTAATCACAGAACGGTTTGACCACCACTGCCCATGGGTGGGCAACTGTGTTGGGAAGAGGAATTACCGGTACTTCTATTTCTTCATCCTCTCCCTTGGCTTCTACTGTGTATACGTGTTTGCCTGCATCATTGCTCATCTTGCCATGTGTGAGTCACATTACATGGGCTGTTGTCTTAATAAGCTGAGTTCTATTTTTAAATAGATCAATTCCAATACAATTCCAGCCTTCATAAGTTGGAATTGTATTTCTTATTTTCTACTGAGTCAGTATCACTAGTTCCACTGCATGTTGACCCCATTCAAACATAGTAAAGCTTCAACAATAAGTAAGATTTGAAAATCTCACTTTCAAATTATAGTTCAATCATTACACAAAGGTACAATGATACTATTAATCTTTAACTGCTCAACATTTCTAAAAGAGGTGGAAACTTCTCAAATGAAAGAAATTGGGTGCTGCTGATGTTGCAGCATCCATTGGTATTGGCTACTGATATTATATATTTGGGAATCAACAGGTTTTCACAGTGCACAAGCCAATGGCTAAGCCCCTCCTCCCATCCCTTGCTAAAGAGGAAAGAGGAAGATGTGTGCATGTGAATGAATCCCAGTGCTGTTCTCACTCATCCATTAAAGAAATATAGAAACATGCTCTTCTGCTCTCTTCCATGCAGGAGTTCATAATTGTAATTCTCACTATGAAATTTCTCTGTGTTTCAGATCTAAGTTTAAAAATGGATTGGACCATGCCACTGGAGTGTTATCTGTTTTGAGAAAACCTAGGCTCATATTGATTCTGAAATTTTCCAGGCAACTAACAACTAACATTGAAACATTACATAAGCAGAAGCAGAAATCTCTCCCAGCAGTTAACACCTGCATCAAATCGACCCCCTCCCCCCCCCCCCCCCCCCATGAGTATCATAAGTCATCATGAAAAGACATTGATTACAATGAAGAATGTTCGACAATACTTCTGACTCCCCATCTCTTTGCTGCATTTGGTCCATTGGCCCAAAACCACCCACAGTATAGTGATAGAGTTAATTCATTCACAGCAGCTAGAGGGTTAATTATAATTTCCCTCTGATCCTTACAATGTTTGATGATTGTGTGGCATAAGGTTGTGTTTGATTTGAGGCAGAGAGGAAGTCAATCCATAGACAATTTGGAATGGCTGCTCTCACTACATGCAGCATTGGATATAGCTTGGATGGTAGTTCTTTGGAACATGGAGGTCATTTTAAAGGTGTACATTGATGAACACATTTTATTTCTAGGGTCATCACTATGACTTTTTTTTAAATATTTTTTAGCAGGGTGTTACATAGTGAAATTGTAAATGACATGTGCCACATCTGGTATTTTCCCTTGAAACAGTAATTTATAGCAACAATAATGAGTTCCTGGAGGCATTGAAGCAGAGCCCGCCAAGTGTTATAGTGGCATTCATCTGCTTCTTCAGCGTCTGGTCTGTTCTTGGCCTTGCTGGCTTTCATACGTATCTTACCTTCACCAATCAGACCACCAATGAAGACGTAAGTTGACCAGATTTTCCTCTCCATATCTCTTTCTTGCCTTTTTTTTCATTTTCATGAAGATATGAACTAACAGTTAAAAATCCAATGGAAGACAAAGAAGTCAGCCTTAACATGGAGGGTCTGGCCTCAAAGCTGAATTTTATCATATATGGTGAGTGCTGCGAATGTCGGCACTCTAAGCGAATTTTTCACTTCCACCTTGCCTAGTGGTTTTTGTAATTGAGCTTCTTCATTCATGTTGGGTCGGGTGATACCTTTATTATAAATCTCCTTGTACCGCAAACCTCGAGTGCCCCAGGCCTTTCCATTCCAAGGACCTGGGTCAAAGGCAAAGTTGGGTCAGATGTTGGCAATCTCAGCACACTTGCTGGTATAGACACCATCACCCTGTCAGGAAACTCAGCATAACTATGTATCACTGTTGTTTACAACGGACTCAAAAATGAATGCACAAAAATAATAAAACAATACTTAATGTGGAAGAGAAGAACGGAATGGGCAAAAGCCTAGCAAAACCACCATATTTTGAAGGATTTTCAGAGTGTACATAGAGAAGGTAGCTACTGCGAGAAAACTACAACAGCAAATATGGCTGTTCCAAACCATGTTAATATTAGTCCTACCATCTGAGAATACTTATCTAGCTGTGCCTAAGGGACTAGTAGTGGAAGCAGAATTTTAACGATTGCAAAGTGCCAAGATTACCCCCAGTGCTGACATTCACAGCACCCCTATAGTGTCCAGAAATCCCCTTGCTAAATTGACAAATGGCTATTGGATGGTCAAGTCATCAGGATCATCCCATGACAAGTACAAACATTATATTGGCAGAGATGGATTCCCCACCCCTGCATCAATACCAGTGTGGAAGCCTCCATTATTGTAGAAAAGTCATTTTTGGGATGGACATGTAACTGACTATGCATCTAAACAATTAGATTGCACTTAGTTCCCAGCACATGTAGGGACTGAGAAATGCCTGAAGCAGATTATGTAATTGGAGCATGGAGGCTGCCTACAGGGTGGGCAAAAAAAAAAAGATCCAACTTCAGCATTCCACTGCCATGTTTTTGCAGTTTGTCATTGCTTAGAATGGCTAAACTTTAATCAACTGCACTTTCTATTTAGAAAATCAGTGCAGAAGTTTTTGCACAGTGATGATTTCATGGTGAGGGATGAAAAACTCCTACTTCCTTTGCGAATCAGGGTTTCCTCTGCATTTGTGAGTGCATACACGGTGGCCAGCATTTTTTAATCCCCACTGTTTCTGTGATGGTTTTTGTTTCTTCCTCAGTGTGATTGTATGAAAAAGTCAAAGTGCATCAATGGGCAAGTTAAATGCAGAAGACCAGGTGGCCATTAGAGTCCTCCATCAGGAGAAATAGTGTGGTGCTGGATAGATTGTGAAAGAATATCCAAATTGCAAGTGGCATGTGAGAACTTGGAGCCAGCTGCTGAAATGTTAGCAAGATTTTCTTAGGGAATTTCTCCTAGCTGAGTTTGTCACATTGCTGGGACACTGGGCAGGCAGCACAGCTCAGCAATTTACATGTTAGAGCGATGTGTAGCATATTGCTCCTCTTGGTGTGCTGTTTTGAAGCAGCTTTCATTTGCTATGGAACTCTGAAGCTTCACAATGGTTTTGAGTGGAGCAGAGGAAGCTCTGTTTAAGGCCTTGAGTGAGGAGAAGCAACACTCTGGATCAAATAATGAATAAATTACCTAATCATGGATGGCAACACCATTTTTTTTTTTACTTTTAAAACAGTGATTAAATGGCAATTTAACATTTTAAATTTTAAATGAAAGTTGCTTCCTTTTCTTGCCAATCGAATGCTCTTTCTGATGAGTCCTGCTTCATTCCTCTAACTCTTGCCAGTCCTGAGATATAAGCTGCAAAATTTGGTGCTTTTCTTTTGGCCCAACCTGTATATGCAGATTCCATGTGGTCTGATCATAGATGTGGAGAGACCACATAGCAGAACCCCAGGCCTTTCCACACTGGTCCTCATGATGATGGACATGGACTTGCTAGAGGTCACTTATGCCAATTTACAGTAGATAAAGAAGTTCAAGTCACTGTGTATTTGTGCACAGAGTAGTGTGAGGATGGAATGTTGACTGATTGACATGTTCATATATGGTCATACCACTTGGTTTTGCTCCTGGCTTACCCTTAGGGCATCATGCCAAAAATATGCTGATGGCAAGCTAACTAATAAGTCTGAATGTAGCATGACATTGCCAAATGCACCCAAAAACTTCAGATTGCCTGGTCCCAATAGCCAACTTGTCTACAGGGTGGCTAAAAAAAAACCAAGCTATTGACTTCAACATGCTGTAAATTAGGCTGCAGTACAAGATCTGTTTCTTCCTTTTCCCACATTTTTTTCTACTAAAGCAAAGCAATGCCTAGCAACTCGCATGAAGACTTGGTGAGTGATTAAGACCTTGTGAGCTTAAAAGGGATGGAAAGCCAGAAGAATGGTGAATGAATTTTCTAGTAAAACGAACTGACCTAATGATGCCTTCGAGACCAAGTGGTCTTGGTCTCGAAGGCATCCTTAGGAAATTTGATGAGACGGGATCAGCGACTCAAAAGCAAGGTAGTGGTAGGCCCAGAATCCAAAGAACTGAACTGAATGCTGAAGAAGTTGAAATGCGCATGTTGAATCAGGAGCATTAACCAAAAAGTTTTTTTTTACCAGAAAATTCTTTTTTTGTTCTAGCTTTCCATCCCTTTTAAACCCACAAGGTCTTGAGCACCACCAAATCTTCATGCGAGTTTGCGAGCTGTTAGATGTTGCTTTGTTTTAGTAATAAAACAAATGCAGGAAAAGAAAGAAACATCTTAAAACATTGATACTGAAAATAAAATGTGCTCTTATTAATAGCAGCTGTCACTCTCAACTCAAACAGCAGCCAGGGACTGTTGCAGCTGTTTTCTGAATGGAGATCATTTTCATCCTGATGAAACAAAAAATGTATATCATAACACATGATTTTATATCTATTGCAAAAGAGTTGTTTCAATTTGTGCCTAAATGCTTACTCAAATCAAGGCACTGCAGCCTGATTTCTAACTTGTTGAAGTCAATCGCTTGGTTTTTTTTTAGCTACCCTGTATAGTCACTCCATAAGCACTCTGACTTTGTGGGCCTGATTATCCTGAGCAATGACATATCCTATATGAAACTCCTGAGCTGAACTCATCATGCAAGTTTTGGATTGTCTTGGCCACCTAGAAGCCCCTGTATCATGGATGAGCAAATTGAGGACTCATTTAGCAGCATATGAAATTTAGTTCATTTGTCTAAATATGATCTTTTTCCCCTTCAGTTGTATCACATGACCCCAACACAATTTTCTTGATGATGATTCTTTCCCTGTTCAAAATCACATCTCTATAATGGGATAAGTTTGATATCTGAGAGAAATCCTGTCAAGACAGTATGTGTAAAAACCTAAAAATAGTATTGTATATATACTTAAAGTAATAATGTTGACTGCTTCAATTGGATTGCAAGGTTCCAGCACCATTTGCCTGATAGTCATGCTCACATTTACCCATTTGATGGGGTAAGTTTGGGCAGAATGACCTTTCAAGTGCAAATTTTGTGGTCATGTACAGTTGTAAAAGGGGGTTCATGAAAAAGCCATGATTTGAAGCCATCAGTCAGTTGACAGTGTGTGCACAAAATTAATTAATTACATCTGAATTGTAATAATCATTTTAAAATTAAACTTTGATTTTGTAAATTCCAAACTTACCTTGAATGACCTTGTATCCCTTGTATATTTGATCAAATTCAGCTTTTGGGCCAGAACAGGGCAAACTCCTTTGCAGCAGTAAGGTACCAAAGACATAAACTGCACCTACCAAAAATGCCCATAATTTCACATTACTTTTGGTGTCAAATTTATGGTAAAATTAAATGTCCTCAGTGAAAAGATTCCTCAGTAACAGGCAGCTGTTTCTTTTACAGATTGAGGTTTATCATCAGTAATTTGGCACCCTTTAGAATCTTATTGTGTTAATATATTTTATTTAGATCAAGGGTTCATTCACAATGGCAAAGCGAGGCCATCAGCCAGTGAACCCATATACACAGAAGAACATGTGCCTCAACTGCATGGAGGTCCTGTGTGGGCCATTCCATCCATCATTGCTTGACCCCAGGGGTGTTGTGGACCAGGACTTCCTTGACAACTACCGACGGGATCGAGAAGCCAGTGGTGGTGGGGCGGGGGGTGGCCGGTCCTATGGTGCTGTTTATACATCCCAATCCCAGCTCTCCTCTGTGAGTCCTCTTTCAACATTCCTTTTTTTTTTTATGGACTAGGAGAGACGCCCACAGACAACTAAATGCCAGAAGTGGCTGAATGCATAGTAGAAGGGGGGATCCAAATTGGACATCCCTGATAGCATTGCCACACCTTTTCACACTCTGTCACCATTTATCCTGCTTTCCATGCTTAACACCCTGTAAAACATTTCATGCATAATAAAGGAAGACCTGGTTACAATTTTTGCACTTTCGCTGATGCAATTCCACTTTAAAAAAATTGACACATGTGTTAATGGGTGATGTTACCACATCAACAGGAAACCTGGTGTTCCTGCAAAAGAGAAGCCACCATGCCCCAGTGCCACAAGAGCTGTGCAGATTTGCCAATTGCAGAATGTAAAAAATCTATATAAGGGGGAAAAGTGTTCTGTAAATGGTATCACCATTCTGTCCTCCTTTCAATCAATTTTCCTCTTGCCCTGGAGGAATTGTGTTTAGCACATCTCAATATCAAAGATATAAAGAATCAAGATAAAGTAGACTTTTATGGAAACATTCAAGGAAGTGATAGGATGGAAAATAGGTAGAAACTACCATAAAGTATCAATAATATCAGCTGGTGATTCTGGTCACTCCTTTCATTACTCATTCTTTTGATGTAGCACCTCAATTCAGTCATTTGTCCCAGGCATTTGATTTCTAGACTTCTTTTGTGCAAGTATGTGCTCATAAAATGCCCAGGGATCACAGATCTGGGGCAAGGATTTCCTGAAAACAGTGAAATTCACCCAAGTTGAAGTCACTCAGTGACATTAATTAGACCAGTGGTGCCCAACCTTTTTGGCCCATGGGCCACATTACTCATTCCTGTTGACATTGCAGGCCATTCAGTAACTAGTATTGTAGAGGACTAACTTAAGGAAACTGGAGGGTATTTATTGTTAGGGTCTTGCAGGCCATTTGTAAGCACCTCAAGGGCCAAAGGTTGGACACCACTGATTTAGACTTTTGAAAGTAGAGAGGTAGGAGTTTGCATGGCCAAGGAGCTGGAGTACTGTAATGGTAATTCAGACAAGTGCCATGACTATCCTCCAGGCTGCAAGAGCTGATTTTCAGCTTTCACAAACCCCTTATTAGGGATCATTATTAATGTTGGGACTGAGTAATTGGTGCCTTCCTTACCATCTCTTGCTCTCTGAAGGCTTGCATCACCACAGCCCAACAGACATACAGACACTGAATATTTTAGCTATATCCCCCCCCATCTATCTCTGGTTGTATTGTGTGATTATAGACTGTTGGACTTTAAAGGGAAAATTCTTCTCCTGGTGGTATTTGATTGTGACTAATTTGGTTATTTGTCAGAATGGAACCCCAGGGCTTTTCGAAGCAGGGACACCTGGTGTTCACACCCAACCAGACCCACAGCCAAATTTTCAAGTGGTGGCAGATGCAACAGGAGGGAAGTCAGAACAGCCTAAGGGTTTATCGAAGGATGGCGGTGGGGCAAAGCGCCCAACATCTACTGACAAGGGCCACCATCAGAAAGGAAAGAAGATAAGTCGGCTGAGTAGCCCAAATGCCCCCACAGGGAGTAGGGGTAAGAACTCTTCCCAATTGGGATTCCCTATATGAAGCACCATAAAATTAAAAGGCAAAAATTTTCAGAATTCCCATAATTTCAATTCTTTTTCCTGTTTCAGACAAGCTATATGCTTGAATAAAACATGGAGTGGTTTTTTTTTCCACGGTAGGGATTGGCAATGCAATAAATTTTCTGAAGTTCAGTGGTACTATACCAAGGAAAATTATTACTCTGTTGACTCCCTGCAGTAGTAGAAGAAAAACAATGTTCATAGATATTTCTTTCAAGTTGGCTTTCGGCTTGAATATTTTTTGCATAGAATTGAAATCATAGTAGTCTTTACTATGGTAGAATGGCAGCAAACACCAATTAAGGTTCTTTTCATAGTTATTGCATTTAGCATTCCTTATTATGGTACTCAAAGTTCAGGATGGGATTGTGTTTTGTTTGCTGGAGCAATAAGCCCAGCTATATTTAAAGAAGGCATGCTACTGGGCTGGATTAGTCCTTTGCAGTGCATTATTTATTTATTATTTTTCTCACCATCAGGTCTGAGTGTGATGGTGACTGACCCAAGCAGCACATCAGTGGTGAACCCAGGGAACCCAGTGGAGGCATCCTTGGGGTGGCTGAGTGGTTCAGCACACCCACTGCTTGCTGAATCACATTCTGAAAGCGTCCTCGACAGCTTGGACTTGGACTCAATCGATGGATCAACGAGCCAGGCCAGCCAGTGCCACTCCAATGGGAGTCAAGCTGCTCTCCTCCAACAACAGCAACAGCAACTGCGGAACAGCGCTGTCTGATATGTTGTTGCCTTTCCACCACCCTGCAGAAAATAACATGTGATACATAGTTTCATGCAAACCAACATGTTTCTTCTTGTGGAAACTCAGGATTGGCTCTGCATCTATCCTGTAGCAGAGATCTTATGCAAAAAGAAGTAATAGAACCTTCAGATTGTGGTATGCTTTTCTGTGCAAAGCCAGGGATGAATTCTCTGTGAATTTACTAACTGTTGTTTTGCTAGAGATGATTGACCATCTGGCAATGATCTCATGCCTCAGTTGGAATGACAACAGCTAGGAAAGGCCAAAATATCCTTTCTAGGGTGTTCCATGTTTGAATTCCAGAATTTGACATTTACTATAGACTAAATTGGCTGCAGTCACTCATGGTACATTGGTGCCCATAGCACGATCCTCTTCATTGGTGAGTGAACTTGGCTGATTCATCACAGTCTTTCTTTATATGATTTTGAAAGTTTCCCAGATTATGCCTAATGCATTCCGCTGCATAAGTCTGCAGTTATGATAGTGTTTCCTGATTGTTTCACTTTGACAGAATTTATTCATCTTTTTCTTCCAAAATGTCTAGTATTTTCACATCCTGAATCCGTCACATTTAGAAGACGTCAGCCACCTATTTCCACTTTGAATTTGAATGCCAGTAAGTTGGCTGTTAATGTGAGATTGTCTTGTTCTGTTCTCAATTTCAAGAAAGAAATCAGAGATTGTGATGCTATCCTTATTTTGGTTGCTTGATAAGAGTTCAACCAACTAATTGTGTCATATTCATCCTCTGCATTTGGAGAGTTTTTTAATTCGAATGGAAAGCTTATAAGAAGAGCGGTCCTCTTGTTAGGAATTGAGTCTTCTTGGCGTGTGTGACAGTTGACAGCTGGTGATTTATTCTATGCTCATCTTCAGTCATTTTATTTTCTCTCTTCATAATGAATTGTGTATCTCCTTTTTGTTGTCAACTTACTTTCGGAACAGTCCCCCGTGAGGGTCCTAAGACCACATTCACATGAGACTTTCTGATGAGTCATCCCTAGAAAACGTCTCCTATGTCGTGTGTCTATTTTAAAAGTGATTGTATGAATCTTCATCTGCTGAATCTTAATTTTTTACAAAAAATGGCACTATTGCAGGAGGTGGAAATTTACATGACTGTATCCCATCCGCCTATAAGAGAAGAAGCCATGGTTCTTCTCTTGTATGCGAATCGGTTGAAAACTCCCCGTTTTAGACGACTTACACATGAATTTCTCGTGGGGTTCTCACTCCCAAATTTTCCTTAGTCGTACGAGACAAACTGATTTAAAGACAGCCAGTTCAGTTTCAGTTCACACTTTGGTCTGACTGATGTTCCACTGTGCCCTTATCGATTACTCTTACACTGAAATTCCGACTGATACTGCAACTAAACTGCCGTTTTGAAATCGGTCCGAGTCTGTTACCCAGGCAATTGAATCGTCTCTGAAAAAATATCCAAACACGCGTTACAGTCACTTCCTTCAATCGAGTATGGTAGTAGGAGTTAGTTTTCGTTTCCGGAATTCCCTGCCGATTCGGCTCCTGGAAAGGTGGGAGTCGTTCTTGCCTCAGATCTCTGCGGCTCAAGAGCATCATTCCATGCCTCTATGAAAGCATTTAGACGGATCCAAAGTAGCACAGAAAAATGGAACAGTTGAAGTACTGGGGCTGAAACGATCGGGCGATTTCTTCCCGAAGTCAAATTTGTGGCTTACCCGAGCACGATTGAACGGCCTAGGAATTCAATCCCGGAGGCTGACTGACCGGTCCTTCGAATTTGCGAAGGGATACTACGAACCGAAAGACCCGAACCTAGACTTACGAAACATGGTCGAGAGTGGATGCCCTGAGAAGTCTTCACCCCACAATTACCTCTATCGTACAAGAGATCCTCGGCCCATGACTGCACCCTGACTGGAACACCACCCAGCTTAAAATCCCGGTTGGAAACCTATAACTTCCAGCTGTACACCCCACTTTTACCATCCACGTTACGCCTATGAAGGCGCAAAACGGAGACTGGAAAATCGGTTCATGGGAGTATGGCACGCCTGCACGAAAACCACGCACTGCAACCTAGCAAAACTTGGGGAAGAGTACCAAATGAAAGAACACGTCTCATTGGGGCACTACTGACGTCAAGTCAGTGTACAAAGCGCTTGCAGTTGTTGGACGGGCATATATTTGGGTTCCCAGACTTCACATAATTGAAGCGATCGTCCCTCATTCGGGGACTTGGCACAATCACACAGAAACTCAGCGGGACAGAAGCTTCATTTTCAAGGGACTTTCTCCCATTTGCCAAGGGAAAAGTAGCTCAACGAACTGTTGGCTTCCTACAGCCCAAGCAAAGGGTGACTTCATGCATGCCCCTGCCTGAAAATCTTATAACCTTACCATACATGCCATAGAAGTCAGAAGTCAGAGTGATTCGAGATCTCCCTGGTGGGACACAGAATTTCGATAAACCCACGGATTTATCGAAATCGTCTCGAAATGATTCCACCATATCACCTCCCAATTCAGAATCACCTGGATATATTGCTACTGCTTCCATCTTATTGTTTACCCTTAGGTAGAAACGGAATCATCAAGACACCCGAGGGAAATTGAATTTTGTTTCAGTCGAAGAAGCATTGTCAGGATAAATCAGTGAATATGTCGACAGGCGTTGTCAAAATGAAGTCAATTAACTATGGAAAAAAAAAACTCTTTTTGAAAGGTCGCTCGTGTTCCCACGGGTGAAATCTTGTACTTGCAGGTTGATTCTACAGCCCTCTAGCGTAGCTAGTTTCAGCCCTTAGAGCAGTGGTCGGCAACTGGCGGCCCGCGGAAGCCCTCCCTCTGGCCTGCGAAGACCCGGATATCGGAAATTACGATCTTACATTAGACGTTCAGCTGCACGTTTGACATGAGACGTTCGATACAATTTTCATTTTAATGACGATTGGTAGGCGCTGGCTCGCGAACGTTCAGCATTATGCCATCCGGCCCGCCGTGAAATTTAATTGTTGACCACTGCCTTAGAGCGTTCGTCGAGAGCTTCAAGCATCCGACAGCTTGTTTCTCCGGCGCATTCCGGCAGGGCGATCGTCAATAGTGAATTCAGGGGATGAGGATGGGAATGAATGCGACAGCAATGAAAGTGGGCAGGGCTTAACATATATTTCGTACTTGGAGCAACACATTCTCGTTCTTGGCCTACGGATTAAATTCGGTAAGCTCTTTAATGACACCAAAGGAAGTCCCATAGAGAGATTTCTGCCTCCCTCACTGACACCATGACTTCTCTTTGTCGACGCTGCCACAGCCTTCCTCCAATTTACTTCTTTAGTAGAGGCAGGCAGTAGCAGTTGCGGCACTCTATAGCCTACAGGAAGCCGTCCACACGGGGATAGAATATTGTCCGCGGCCGGACAAGCCGAGCCACGGGGAGGATGATTTTCGAACTATTGAGATTCAATATCTCCTCAGGGTGACTGACATTCACGCGACCTTGAGACAATTTCACAACACGGGCGGGTTTATCGATTTTTTAGTATTTCACAAAGGAGATTCCCAACCCCCCATGAATTTCACAAAACCCGAGGCCAACGCAACCGTGAGATACTGACAATCAGTTTTCAAATATTGCTGTGAAGATACTGACCTGCAAGCATCGAAAAGCACTTGTGCGATGTCATTTTCTCAAGCGGATTCAAGGGAGAGGTGATGTTACTGGCAAATAAAATAAAGTTGAATTTGTATAGAGACCCATGCAGACGAGTACGCGAACTCATACGGCATGTCAGCATTGCGTCCCATCAGGAATGTCTTTTAATTTGTGCGACGATCATGCCTTCTTTCATTCATTAGGATTCACTAAGGTGCGATGGATATTTTTTTTCCTCGAATGCCATGCATTCGTCAAACATTCGTTAACCTAACCTTCAGTTTTGTACTATCAGAAAAGCGGTCGAGATGCAATCTGTAGCAAAGGCTTTCAAATTGGGGTATTGGGATATCGGGAGTTCCACTTCGTCCCGAATCTACATGTGATCACTCATATTTTCCTTGGTGCTGTGCTTGTTCGTTCTTAGTCTAAAATGCATGCATTCAAGATACTGAACACCATAAGGACATTCCAGAATGAATAGTAGCCTGCAATACTTGAAAAACATGATATCTCCATTTCAGTCCTTCCCATGGGAGTAAATTAAGGTATTTTTCTCTACCAAAATGTCTAATATATATAGACGATCGTGACTGACTGACTGACGCTAATTCCAACCATGTTCTAGAGAAGTTAGAAATCTTAA
Organism: Darwinula stevensoni; assembly: GCA_905338385.1. NCBI lineage: Eukaryota > Metazoa > Arthropoda > Ostracoda > Podocopida > Darwinulidae > Darwinula > Darwinula stevensoni. Next base: position 59,570 of record CAJPEV010001129.1, read on the forward strand.
ACATGGTACACAAGTAGCTATTGGGATGCTGTGTACAGAAAAAATCCAACTTTGGAGGTGATTTCCCTGGGGGCGTATTTATTCAGGACATTTTGAAAAAGTTTATTTTACTTCAGTCAAACGAAAAGACATGGAAAGCTGAAAATGGTCCTGGAAATGCCTATTGATATGCTGATTTCCAGAAAGATTCCAATTTTCAGATATATGCCCTTGGGGCACTTACCTTCAGGGAGACGTTTTCAAATTAATTTTTTCCTTGGTCAAAGGGAGGGACAAGAAAAGCTGAAAATGAGCATGAACGTGCTTACTGATATGGTAATTTATACGAAATTTTCGCTTAAAAGATAAATCTCTTAATGAATTTTCTTTTTGGGGGGAGGGGGGGAGTTTTCAAAGAAATTGTTTGGCTCCAGTCAAATGAAAGGACGTGGAAAGCTAAGATACAGATATAGCTATAGAAGGAAATAATAATTTCGGGATACATTTTCCTGTGGCAATTATTTCCTTAAAAGACATTCCCTATGACACTTTCTTGTCCCAGTGATACGGGAACATGAAGGAAACTAAAGTTCTGTAAACACTATGTTCTAGGAAATGCGCTAGCAAAGAAATACTGACTTGTGAGGCCATCCCCTTGGGTCTCAAATTTTTACGTGAGGACGTTTCTGAGAATATTCTCTCTGCTGCAAATCGGGCAGCAATAGAAATCTGAAACTAGGTTTTTTTTTTTCAAATCGATTTTCCCAGAGTTTTTCCGCTGCAGTAAAGCGGGTAAATGTATACATATCCAATTTCTTACATTTTTTTATTCAGATAAAATCTTGAGATTAAGATCCTGTCATCCTCGAGGTCCCTTTTTTGAGGGGGAGAATACGTAACCTTGCAGAATTTTGCTCAAGGAAAACTGAATCTTACAGTCTTTTGCCATAGAAGGCAATGTATGAAGGATAAACTTTAAGGCGAAATTTCAGGGGAAATTAAGAATCTCTGCTCAGTCCATGTTGCTAACATCAGGTAGGAAATGACTTTACACAACCAGAAGTAACCTAAGCCCATTAAATACTAATAACTCAAGGAGTTTTACCTCATTTGTAGGTATGAGGGTCGAAAAGGGATGTTTAAAACGTATTAGCAATTTTTTTTTGGAGCGCAGAGCATCGAAGGCGCGTTTATAGCTTGTATAAAATAAAAATGCCTATTGTCAAGCAGGAATAGCCAAATAAGTTTCACTAGAAAATTCTCGCCAAAATGATAACAGGTAGCAGAATGTAACTATGGGAAAAAGTAGGGCCATGCACAGGAAAGAAGGTACAAAGCATTTTTAAAAAGCTTCAAGATATGAAATAGCACAGCTGCTCCACATTTCACTCATGAGGATGATTTGATCTCCTTTGGAAACGACTGAAAACAAAAGTACAGAATCGTTATTCGCAAGATTGTCAACTTTATACAGAAACTGCCTTGAAGCTGCATGCTCAAACTTCATGACTCACGATTGCTCATACTCCTTGAACACGTGTGGATGCCTCTGATGAAGAAAGTCCACAAACTGCATCATGTCTTGCATAGTGAGAATACCAACAGCCATCCTTGTAGTAAACGTTTCACAATGTGGATCATCCCTCCCCTGTGGCCGCATCCCATATGAATGAGGATGGGCACCCTTGACCACCTGCAACTCTTTGATCCCAGCACAGAAGGAATTATTGCCTCAACAGTTTCAGAGAAGTCTGCATCATTTACGGTCCGTTTTACAGCTGGGATCCTCACAGAGCAATCGTCCCTTCGTCTTTCCACTTTTCTCTCCTCCTGTCGTCTATCGCGCAAAGGACATGCACAGATCTTGAGGTCCAGGGCTGAACGTCCTACCACCTCACCACTATAAAATTATCATTTTCTTTCATCAAATCACTCATTTCGAAGTCCAACCGTCGACGCATAAGGTGATGAGACGGCAAGATACAATTGGGAGAATCAAATCGACGATGTCTAGTTAGGTCTACATCCAAATATTGATCAGTCTAAAGGCACAGAGGAAATTTAAGAAGTCTCACAATAGTGATGTGATTCTTCTGGAAAAGTGAGCAAACGAGGGAATATTTTGATGTATACAATTGAAGCTAATTTGAGGTTTTGTGACAGCAAGACACAAAATTCAATTTTTTAACTGCATGTGACGCCTTTCAATGCCATTGGGTAATATTATTTGTACTTGGAATAATCAGCAGAGCTCCACTTCCATGAACAACAAATAAATTGTGAGACTACCTACTGCAGGCCAACTTTTGATATTCAGGTTTAGTAATTATATGATTTTTCAGTCTTCGCTAGCATTTATATAATGGACTCAATAGAAATCTAGCGAGACCACTTTGCTTGAAATTATTCAAACCTGAACTCGATGGTGCAACAAACAAGCTGCGAGCTGTGCCTTAGAAGCAAGCATTGTTCCATCGTGAGGACTGAAGAGAACAAAGTGTGCACACAGATTCCATCCCAACACAAACATGTAATCACTTTTAAGTGCAAGCACAATTACTGACTTGGTAAAATGCCTGAAGTTCGAGTAATAGTGGCTAACGGGAATCTTACCATATTTAGAAATATGAAATATTTGCCATAATTTTCATCCATTCTCTTCATTCCCTCAACCCTTACCATCAGGGCCACCCAGAGGTTTCCAAGGGCCCGGGGCAAAACTAAACCGGAGACCCCCTTGGGGGTTCCCTTGAGGCCCTTTGGAGGCCCCCCCTTAGGATCCCTTGATATGTGGGGCCCGGGGCAGATTGCCCCAATTGCTCCCCCCCCTCCCCCCCCCTCTGGGCGGCCCTGCTTACCATCACACATCACTTTCACCCATTTGAACTACTTCTTGATCCTCCATCATAAAAATGAGAAGAAATGTGAGGGGTTGGTATACAAAGTATTAATATCAAGAGTTTTGTCCAACAAAATTAAAAGCATGAATGAAAGCATAAAGCATTTGGTACTGTGAAGCTAATGACTCAAAACGAAAAAAACTGGCAAGGGCACATTTTACCACCTAGGCGTTCTCCTGAAAAATATTTTTTCAAGTTTTGACCTCCCAATCTTTGAAGTTGAATTAAAGAACTCCTAGTAAGTTGAGATCAGTAAGGCAGCCAGGATAAGATCAAGGAGAATGTTTCTTCACGCACTCAAAATGGGAAGGTAATATTTAAAATATGAATGTTAAAGTACAGAACGGAAGAAGTAATTCATCCATCGGTGCCTGTTTCGCGAGAGACGATTGATGTAGTGAGAAAAGCGTTTTTCACGGTCTCATCACCGTTTACATCGACCGTAGACACGTTGACAAAGCGTTCTCCTCTAACCTTCTGGTCTCGAGAGTGAGAAGCAGCTTGGTTGTCCTTCCGTTAATGCCACCGGGGCAGGATCCAAGACAAGAAAACTGAAAAAGAAGGGTTGTGAACTCAGTCCCCGGAGAAGGGCGATCGAGAGGAATGACGACCGAGTGGCGGCCCCTCGACGACCGCTCATATTTGGCATTTTGATGATCGGCCCGAACCACGTGTTGCAACAACTCCTCATTCCGCATGTAACCTAGAGACGAAGACACACGACTCAAACTCCTTTCAAACTTACAACCGGGAAAAAAGAGACGAGTGAATAGATGAGGGAGATCACCCTTGTTGGAAACGTGATTTGGTTCGGCATGGTGAGGGCACCTATTCACGGCATATTGAATGTAATGTGGAGATGCATAAACCATCATGGCCCGGATGCACAGGGGTGCATGGCCATATCGGCGAATGTGGACTTGGAAAGGGCACGTCTTCTTCATCTCCACGAAAAGCTTCCCCAGGATGGCAGACCACTTAAGGAGAAAAAGCCAGGTAAGACTCGAGAACAAATAGGGTAAGCCCAGACCAGTGAGCCTTTTTCTTTTGGAGCTCCATATTATACGACACGGTCGAAATGATGTTGGATGTGACGACAATAGGGAGGAGAATTGGAGAGAATGCCTGGAGATACAGAGATGGTAGGAGGTTGACATGGAGCAAGGACTATTCCATTCATAAATCGATTCCATTACATGCCGTTTTACATCGATTTTATTTTATAGAGAATCATTTCGCTGTAAAAAATTTTTATAAAACCGAAAATATGAAAATCTTAGGTTTGTGAGTCGTGCAAAAGTGTTGACGATTCTCCAAGGAATACCATAACAGGGAAGTGTGGTGAAAGTTTCATGCTGACAGGTACATACACGTACGAATACTGTACAAATATCGTACGCACTAGGGAGTATGACGTATGAATTCAAGATTCAACGATGGCTCCCTCCATTGAATCAGAAGCTTCATCGATTCCATCATATTCGGAGTAAAAGAGTAACTTCCACGATACTACTACAATAGAAATACCACATGGAATACTCAAGCAAAGATATGCTCGTGTTTAGTCTGGTCGGTAAGATTCTTTTGTTTCGTTCAAATAAGGGTAGAACGAAGAAGGAAGAAAAGCCAGGTGAAAATAGTACAGAAGAATAGATAATGTAACGCTGAACTCACAGTCCAGGTCCCGCTGGAGAAACTCGTAGACTCGGGGAAAGAGACCGTGAAGCCGTGATAACCCTCCCAGTTCGTCGTTGCTGGAACGGGATCATGCAGGATTCCCGCGGATTCCATCTTGTAGTCCAGATCCACGGTGTGGGCTTCGTATCCGATAGGCTCCCAGATCGTCATGTGACACTCGTTCGAGCCGGCAGGTCGGCAGGTGATCTCCTGGGACGTCACCTCCCCTTCTGCCAGGGGCAACTATATAAAGAGCGGAGAGACCTCAATACGTGAAGAACTGTGACAATTCACCCATCGATTCCGCTTCCAGTTCCAAGTTTCAACCATCTGTAAAGGAAGTACAGTGACTTCTTTCTTCAAGAAGTTAGCGTGCTCGTTTTATGCTTGAGGTGCACAAGAACCCTTAGAACCCATAGGTTTTGCGTCATTCTTTTTCCTATCCCTCATCTGATACCCTTCACTCGTCTCTCCGTTGAATTCTCCGAAAATACTAAAAAGAAGTGGATTTAAATTACAGGTCATTCAATCTATAGAGAGTGCTGCATTCGCACAGAATTTCACGTTTCCATCTGCAGCGGTTGGCATCGGCTAAGAACTTGACGACCGTTAATGAATGGAGTTTCACTTATGAACTTCATCACGACTTTCTTCATCATATATAGGGTAGTTCACCTCATGCACATAGAGTAGTTCGAATGCTAAGATTCAATCTCATCGTAGCCAGATCAATATCTAGAGTGGAAAGACCCAGCCAGGGGTTGTAGATTCATTCTTCGATCTGGAGTTTCGGAGCGAGAAGAGATGGAAAAATGTTGAGATTTTCAGGACGCGGTCACCTCCAGAGGAAGCCTTCTCCGGCCACTGCAACACTTCACGCAACGAAGACGTAAATTTCGCGTATTCTCTAAACGATAGACAAAAGCCTGTATTGTAAGTTCAGGCATTCTCAAATAGGTCCCCGAGTACATCACTACTATTCTAACGAGAGTCCATAACCTTGTCAATTTAGAAGACCTAGAAAGAAGCACACGAGAGAACTTACAAAGCACCACTCACACGAGAGGCTTAATTTAACGATGAAGGAGGCATTTCTAACCCCCCGGTCAGAACTACAGGGGCTAAAACGACGACAGCAATTGGGGCTAACCCGATGCCACAAGCCGAATATCATGCGATAACGGGCGCAAAATAAACAAAAAAGTACACTATATTATCAGAAAACTATGTCCATAACACTGGACAGAATGTTGCATAATATTAATATATATCTTCCGGACACAGCAATATCACTGAGGAAAGCTATTCCAGTCGCACCGACTTGTCGACGAATTGAATGTCATGTCAAAGGATTTCATCAACTCGGAAAAAACTCCAAAAAAGGTGCCTATTGACTAACAGATTTTGCAAGAAAAGTTCATGGATGTTATGTACCAGTTGGAGACCCTAAATGTAAACCTTAATTTCTCCACTCAAAGTCCTGAGAGTCAAGGATCTGATGACAAAATTGAATGACGGATAATTTGCCTGTTACAAGCTATATAAGTGCTAGGAGGCCGATTGATAGCTTCATTACAAAGCACTAAAGGAGGGGGTTCTGAATCTATAATAAAAATCTACAATGAAAATCCCAGTGTTGGAAAAAAACTGCTTAAATTTTGAACCACAAGAAAATTTAAAAAATACTCACCGACTACCAAGAATTCAAACCTAGAAGAATTCCCAGTTTTTTTTTACGGATCTGTTTTTCCAATTTAGCCATTATTTAGCGGTCCACCAAGCAGGCCACGCATGCACTGCCCGAGGAACCGTTGACGCGTGACAGGCAGAGGTCAGCGCTCCTAGGCAGAGAGGACGCCAAAGGACGCCAATCGCCAAAGGGATCCCAAACGAGACGCGATTCCACCCGATTGCATCGTGTCAGATTGGGCAGGCCTACTTTTCAACTCCGCTTCTGGTTATCAACTTTTGGATTGGCAGCAGTGTCTACAGAAGAGAACGACCCCGGCGTTCTCACGCGATAGTGATGCCAACACATTCTTGAGATGAGGGCATATATTTTTTTTAACCTTTCCTGTACACAAATAAGAGCTATCAGAACATGGGAATGTGATGTAGTCATTTTATATCATTCGGTTTTAAGCGATGATCTCCGTTGTCGTCGAGTAACACCCCAGAAGTAAAGATGAGTCTAACCTCGCGCTACGACCTTAACGAAAAGAAATGAAGCACTTGCAGACCTGACGGCTGCTCCAACACTGTAACGGTCGACAAGTGAGCAGACCTCGAGCACGATGGGGAAGATTTTTGCATGATGACGGCTTTCATTTAAAACTCACCATCGTATCCAAGCTATCTTGTATGCCGAGAACGAAACGAGGCACCTCGTCTCCCGATGAAAGCCTAAAGCAAAACAAGTGATGTCACTCCCACATTTAACATTTGCGCTGTAGCTGTTATTTAAATCCATGAATTGTGGGGCAATAGGCGCAAAGAAAACAAGGGTCTGTTCCTTCCCTATGTTAAATCTAAATCTAAATCTAAATCTAAATAAAATTCATGGAGTAGATTCAGTTTTGGATCGGTGTCTTAGCACAGATGAGGAAGAGACGTGCCTGCTTCTTTCATTGCTTTTAGTCCGGTTGATATTTATTGCAGATATAGGTTATATTTTAGCGGCTTGGATTAGCGTAGGCGAGGTACAGGCCCCGGAGGTTGGGACCCAACCTCCTCCCCACCATCAATTTTTGATTATTATGTCATGGTTAAAGTACACGAAGTTAAAAAAAAAAAGCTAAAATACACAGAGCGCGTTTAATCACCGAAGATGTGGTAACCCATCCGTGCTCTTTAAACCATAATGGTGGGTCAAAAATCACTAATCATCGTCACTTACTCTGAAAATTTTTGTAGCGATCGGAAGATGGCATAGCCAGGATTTGAGGCAATAAGGACGAAAGACCTCGGAGAGCAGAACAAAGAGTACAGAAATAGAATTTAAATAAAAAAGTTGCGCTCCTGCTCACCCTTCGGAGTCAGAGACGTGGATGAGGTTCCTCACGTTCCTCTTCATCTCCTTGTAGATTTCCATCGCGAAAAGGGACTCAGAATCCATGCCACGATCGGAAGGATCTAGGTCTGAACCTTCGACCCCACTCGTTCCTGCTTCACTCACGTTCATAGCGATCGAAAGCTCCTCACTTCTCCAACCACTTTCTTTGGCAATCGTCTTCTCTGATTTGGTCGAAAGGTACCTATATCCCTTTAGTCGCACTGAAGCCACCTGTAAGAAGAGACATCCACGATCTGCGACACTCACTCGCAAAACATACTCGTACATACAAGCTGCAGGTTGTTGAGAGAGAACCGCTCAAGCGGTTCAAAGATGGTAAAACGTTTTAGTCGTTTCGGCCCCGTCTGCCCAAAATTAAGGCCAAGGCCAACCGGCCAAACGTTAGGTTTAGACGTGTTTCAAGCGAGAGTTATATTTGAAAGGCGAGCTAGGCCTAAAATCGTCCAAATGGCACATCGAGAGTAGGTCGAGGGCGAGGCTTGCAAGACACGTTTCGAGGTGAAATGGTAGGGAAGGGGACGCGGGGGCGAGGATAGGGACGAACGTAGTGTCTACGTAGGCCGAAAGAAGACCGAGAGGGTAATCAGTAGAGATGTACGCGGAGTAGCACAGAGCTTCTTCCCCTTAGTCATTCGGATACGCGTAGCGTACGTATCCCGTACGCTCCTCCTTCGTACTCGTGCGAGGGCGGGTCTACCCGTGGCAGCATACTCGCATGGAAAAAGGAAGTTCACAAATGGTCATCCATGAGATTGTCCGTAAAGTTCGGTCCGGCGATCGAGTTTCGGGTCGGGTGGGGGCACGATTCGAATCGGGCCGATCGGGTTGGGTTCGAAAAAGCGACCCGTGCGGGACTCCGGCGGACAGACAGACAAACGTCGGCTATTATTAAATAGATGGCTCTGAAACCAGAAATCACTCGTCTGGTCTGATCTGGAACTGTCTCTCGCTGTCCACAGCCAATGTCTTTCTAATTCCTGCTTAAAATTCTATAATAAGCCAGGAGAGTAGTAAGAGAACAGGAAAAGTTGTAGCGATACGACTTAGAAAAAATAATCAACTAAATTAAGAAGAAAACTCAGACCAAAATTTACGAGCCTGTCGTTATGGTTGATGCGCCAGATGCTGCAGTGGTCGTGATCGCAACGCCTGGGACGAAGAGATGGTCTGGAATTTCCGAGCCGCTGCTGGCAAGCCGGGCCAGGTCCACGACAAGATTCAGTCTGTACTTGGGATGTACTCCACATAGACTCGTTTCAAGGCGAATGGAGACATCGAAAGCGTTTTCATCACTGCAATATGAGATGTGAAATCACTTCGACCGATGATGACTTCGCCGATGGGAGCACTTTTCGACCATCTCGATTAACGCTTTTTCTTTTCAGTTCGCCATTCTAGCATGGGGAGCATGAGGAATTTGAATGAGATGCGTAACCCTTAGCCCGGTCCAACGAGAATCCGTTCCACGTTTTTCCACGATGGACGTTACTCACGTCAATGAAACTTTGGCTGGAATTCCCGAGTTCCAAAATAACGAGACGAAGGTTGTCGGTCGACATAGAAGTGTATGGGCTCACCAGAAACCTTGCCTGCATCCCGGAGGGATAATCCGATAATCCGTATTGCCTCATCCAGACGGTTTGTGTTATACTATACTGCTTCATCGAAAAGGTTTGCGTTTAATCCGCCTTAACGTTCCCGAGGACTCGAAGCAGAATTCCACCTACCTAGGTTGTGATACAAAGCTAGGGACTTCGTGCGGTTAACATGTGGCCAGATTGTTGAATCCTGGGAAAGACGAAGAAGGGGCGGAGATGGCTTAGAGATGCAACACCCGATTAGGGGGTGATACGTCTTGGGTTCCGGCTATTGGAACCCAGGAATCGGGACTCGGGATGGGAGAATGGAGAAGTAGGCGACAGAAGGGGAAGGAAGAGGTCAGTGGGCAGCGAGTGACCATCGAGTGAAGACCACCTCTCTAGCTGCAGTCGGTGTCGAGTTTGAGGCGTCTTTCTGGAAGCGTGGAAGGGAATGAAGTTTCGTGTGAATTCCGCATCCAGCCGAGGCTGCCACGAGAGGGATCGCACCTCATAACAAGAACATCTCGGAGGTAAGGTCTTCCTCACGACACATCCGGGGAAGAGTTTTTCCTAAAGACCGGTGAAGTTCGTCGGACTGGCGTGGGCCGAGGGGGAAATTCGTCTTGCATCCAAGGTTCTCACGTTGCACCAGTGTCGGAGGTCGGAGAGGGAGAGATGTCGTTCGTGCAGTATCGAGCACGTTACCTGCAAGAACAAGTCTTTTTTTCTAGCTGCTTTTCTCGAGCTCTTGTGACCTGGAACTGACCTTCAATACCTCAATAGTATTCCTACGAATGACATTGACATTTCGTATTGTTTCCACTCTTCCTTCGTGATGCATCTTAAGGGGGATTCACACATGCGAGCACACTCGCATGAAAGTTACTCGCGTGAGAGATCGTCTGCATAGACAACCGACCTATATCCTCGAGGGTATTTCCATATTCGTCTCTATTTTCCTGTGACAGAGCAGAATTGCCGCCTGGCACTCTTCCTCGTCTCACTTTCGTGCCGGTGGACTCGTTCGTGAAAACCCACGCCTGTTAGGAGCTTCATCCCGAAGCAAGCACGAGAATTTCAGTATCTCTCATTGGAGAAAGTGTCCGCACCTCCTCCGCTGATAGCCGCTCCAGAGCACAGCCGGTTCTCCGAGTACTTGTGTGCAACATGCCAAAACTCGAACACTCCTCCGACCTTCTTCAGAGCATATTCTTTCCTTTTCTTTTCCGTTTCATCGCTCGGAATTCCTAGCCGCGACCACGGCGAATCCCGTGTCGTCAGACGGCCCCCTCTCGTGATTCTTGCAGGAGTCTCGACGGGGTGATGAAGGAAAGACGGATTCGTCCGTGCTTCTCGCTGCTTCTCCACGGCTCTTTTCGTTTTCGATGGTGTATTTGGTGCCTGCGTTTTCATGTTTCAAGTTATTTAAACGAACCCAAAGATGCATACTTTCATAAAGCGCTGATCACTGTCAGACGATCTTGTGGGTATGATCTGGAATTAAATGCATTACAGTAACGCCACTTAACTTTTTCCAATGAAAAGGAAATAGTTACCGGCATCGTCACAAGCCCCTGCCTTTAACTCGTTTCCTCCGAATCTACCATAACATTTTGATCAGTTTCTATAACACGTTATCTTTCCTTCTTTACCGCTCAACACTGAATTTGGGAACTCCTCTCGAAGTAATTCCACCGGGCTGAAAACCGGAAAGATTGGAGTGGACCTTAGCTATTTCTTCTGGGCCGAACACGGTTTGCACCTGCTATTCCCTTGTCACACATCAGGAACCATTTCAGCCACTCGAGGTTGAAGGCGACGTTTTGAATCGGATTCGGCTAGAGTAAAGCACAACAGGGATCTCTCACATCGGAGAAAGTAGTTAGCGATGACCTCAGAATTTTAGAGAAGTGCCCCCTTAGAGTAGGGGATTTTTAACCAGTTATAATTCTTCTCTAGACGTTTTATGTTTTGTAAATCCTTTTTTTCTGGTAAAAATCCCTAAAAGGATGAAACACAAACCCTTTCTGCTGAGAGTGCAGAAGGCACTGACTGAACGATTGGGCCCGCGAAAAACTGATATGTACGTTAAGCCCACGATGGACGAACGATAAGAGAGACGAAAATGGCACCCAGGTCATAAATTTGTGACCTCCATGGGGCGTAGGGGAGTGGGGGACCCACGACAACGTGCGACATGCCGATCGTTTGCGTCGATTCCGTGGTGGTCGTTCCAAGTGCAGAACCGTGTTTTCGGACGATATCCATACAAAAGATACCCATTCACGATGTCCATACATCAAAATAAAAGAGATGAATCTCGCCCTTCGGGGGGAGATTCGTCTGTTTTCTGTACGGATTATTCCCTCCGGAACAGGATGAAAGCGCAGATGCATCACGGTGAAAAGTATCGCCTAACGCCTGGATGGTGGAGGAGAAAATCATGAAGCGTCCTTACGAAACCCACGTGATCGCGATGGACGGTCCCGCGATGGATACGGTAAAACCGAATGCGAAATCTCGCCAGTGTGAAACCCTCATCGAATTAAGCAGCGGACCGAAGCGAACTCGATTGCAACTAATGAGAGGGTTTCCATGCGCCACCTGTTGATACCCGGGAGAGAAACGTCTCCGAAGAAGTCTAGCATGTGCCATCGTTCAGGCTTTTCTTCCCACGCGATAGCTGCCGTGAGGCCACCCAGAGCGAGCTGCGCAAGGCAATCGCATCTACTTCCTCATCCGGCCTCAATTCCGATCTTCGTTGGTTCTGACGAGAAAGACAATGGCTTCTATCCAGTGGCATAGCCAAGGGGTTGAGAGGGAAGGCTCCCAAGCCCCCCCCCCCCCCAAAAAAAAAAATTAATAATAATAAATAAATAAATAAAAATTAAATAAAGATAATTAATTAATAAATAAAAATAAAAATAATAAATAATAATAATAATAAATAAATATGATAATAATAATGAATTAATAAATAATAGAGACGCTGGAAAAATGAAGTAGGAAAAACGTGAAGATGTTGAAGAGGAAGAGGGTGTCCGTTTCTCTGCTATACGAGCTCGTCTGAAGGCTCTGCGTCTTTCAAAAGCTATTTTTTCCCGGTAATGCAAAACGTTCGTTAAATCCCAGACCGCATTCGAGAAGATGGATTGGATTTTCACCGGCGAATCGATCCGATCACCCGTTCGTGTCATCGTGGCAGGCTGTAGCCATACGCCGATGCGATGCGACGAAAGAAACGACTGGCGAATCCCATCTTCTTGTAGCTTTTAAATCGGAATTGCATCGTCTCGCGAAGGAACGAAAGTCAGTTTCCCGTTCCTGGATGTATGTACCCGACATCTCTTTACGGATTTCAATTTGGGATGGCGTAACGGGCTTGGACATTTCGGACGTCATTCGTCGCTTCTCTAATGGGAGACGGTACGCTGTGCCCTGTGCTTCATTCGTCGCTCATCTCTTTGGGGGGGGGATGTACGTTGTGCTTCATTCGAGTCTAACCGTCCGAAGCTCGGTTCCCCTTCTTCCATCTCTCGCCTCTGACCCCTAAGTAGCATACGGTATACCGAGAGAGAGCTCCAGTATATAGTTGTTTTCCTGGCACGGATGGGAGGTTTGCACAGATCCGCAAGACGAAACGAATCGCGTCCATCCTTCGAGTCGAGGTCGTCTCGTGCGAAAATTACATTTCGGTTCTGCACGTAGAGAACGGATCGTAGCGTTCTCGCATGCAGAATTTGAAAACACGACCGAAATCGCAGCATCCTGCAGAAATGTAAAAGGGAGATGGCGTTCGTGTGCATGCGGCTGAGGATACGGCTCTCTGGTCGATTTACACCATCGCCATTTCTCTTACGTTTCCAGATGAACTATGAAATGGAATTTTGGCTATCGCTAGAGGTCACTTCTCGCGCGTTTCTTTCGAGAGAGCGCCGAATCTAAAGAGTGACTTTCGAAAGCGTCGAATGATCGTATCTTTGTTTAATTATCGATGTTGCGCGATGAATACGATTTTCCTCGCTGCGACGAAGAATGAGCTTCATTCGATGCCGTCCGCATCTCACAGAGGAGAAAGTAAAGAGGCTCCTGATACGCTCGAAACTTTGAACGGATCTCTCGCGGGATGCTCGATCTGTCGATCGATGGAATTCCGATGGACCCGCGATTCTCTCTCTGCATGAGGCCGAGGAAATGGAGATAGAAGCGGGGAAATGGAGACAGAGGCGGGGGAATCGCGAGATGGCGTGCAGCCACCCGCCTCTCGCACGTGAGTCTCTCGTGTCGCATTCGTCGGAACGGCACGACGTGAAGATTGCAGACTCGGCCGCATCGTTTCGTCGCGTCCGATCGACGTTCGGTTGCGGTCCTTCTTCACCTCACTGGTGTTAACGATCCGTGGAAAACGGATCAGCCGACGTAGGTTGCGTCCATCGATCCGTGGAATCCGCTGGAATCGGCAGCCAGACGAAGGATTTTCGAACCGTTCCGCGCGAGAACCGACGAGACGCTCGATGTTTCGCACGGTAGAGATGGGTGTCCTTGGATCGTTCCGCGACGGGCGCGAGGGTGAAGAGGGTGAAAACGGTGAAGAGGGTGAAGACGGTGAAGAGGGTGAAGACGGTGAAGACGGTGACGGTGCACATTCGCATCCTCTCCTGGCTTCTTGCTCCTCGCCGTCAGGCTGACTGTGATGCCGGTTCGAGAAGTGTTCGTTTCCGTTATCCACCGTTCGAATATCTTCCTTCGCGATCTCGATCGTTTCCGTGCTTCGGTGGGGAAACTCTCGACTTCCATTCGGTACGCCCGTCCGTCTTCTTCGTTCCACGTCTTCTCTTCGACGCGAGCGTCTCCGATCGCTCGCGGACGACCGTGATCGATCCGAGACGAGACCCGAACGACGAGGCACTTCTGCGTTATTGGATGCCGTGCGAGCCGACGCAAGCGCCCCGTCGAGCCGAGATGTTCGATCCGCACCGAAAGGCGGAGAAACGTGCGACGAAAGTCGTCCTCGCGTGTGCGTGCCGATTCGGGTGCGTCCGGAAAGCGAGGAAGAAGGCGCGAGACGTGCGGAATCGCCCCTCACGGGATCGTACGTTCGAGAGAAACCCGAATTCTCTTCGTCCGCGAGCTCCTTCTCGGGACGCCATCGTCCTCTTCCGAACGAGCCGACGCGGTCGTCGTTCACGTCCTCGGAAGAGATCGGAATCCGAGAGCCCCGAGGACCCTTTTGGGCCCTCGTGGACCCTCGTGAACCCTCATGGGCCCTATCCACGGACGAACGGTGGGAGCGGGGCTGCATGCTTGCATCCCGCCGAACGCACTGCAGCGCATCGCTCCGACAGCTTCACTTGAAATCCACGTTAAAGCAACGCTCCGTCCGTATTCACTCGTGTCGATTCGCGTTTCATCCACCTTCACTCCGCGTCCAATCTACGTTAACGAAAGGGCCATCATACAGGAAAAGCAACTCGAAATAAAGAACAATGGGTTTGCATCGATTTCGAGCTGGAACCGTGAAAGTTACGGTATACTCTTCCAAATTGCACGGGCGCATCCATAGATGAAAAGCGAGGGTTTCGAGGATTCATACGCGGGTCGCAGCATGCTTTCCAGTGAGTTAACTCATCTTTCGTCAACGTATTGCCGTGGGACATTGAGTGATGGTAAGTCTGTGGACGTATCTCGTTCGTGTTTCATAAAGGCTTCCAATCCAGCTCCTCGTAAAGCAACACCTCGTAAATGTGCAACCCGCGACTCGTGGACCTACTTCTAGAGACCCGGTAATGCGTAATGGTGTAACATAAAATGAATTCCTTTGCGACCTGCGGCCCATCACAACTTCGGTCATCTATCAGTACTTAGAACAAGACCGGGTCCTTTCACTTCCTTCCCCTAATTAATCCTCACGCATGCGGTGTGTTCCTTGTGGTCACCCCACGATGGAGGTTCTCGATGCCGAGGCTATTTTTGGACGTTTCAATTTGCCAGGGGTTGGGAAGGGGTGAGAGTCGCCGGTCGATCGGTGCGACCGCGAAGTCACGAGATCTATCGTACACCCCGAGGGCGTCCGAGGGGAACCTCTTCTTTTGCATTTAATGGTCCACGCGAAGAGTCGGTCATTTTCGTGCAGCCGACTGTCTATGATGGTTGCACATCCCTGTCGTAAAGGATTTCTTTCAATGGTCTCGCCTCTGGAGATCGAGGTAAAATCTTGCCATGGGGGAGGGGCAAAGGACTCTTCCATACATTTCCAACTTCGGAATTTATTGGAAAATCTTATATTCTCGTTTTGGTGCCGTGAAAGATCTCTTCTTGGCAGTTCTTTCTCGTCCGTTGGCATTCCTTAGATACTGCCATTCATATTGGGAAAGTGCTTAAAGTTTGAGATCGTTTTCGGCCCAGAATGATACTCGTAAGCGGCCACATGAGATTTCCAGGATATCCGAGGTAGGTACTTCTCACGGGAGAAGTCCCCGTGGGGGATGTGGATGCATGGAAAACCAGGGGTTTCACTTTCGTGGTCCAAGTGAATCGTGATGATGCCGAAATTCAGGGTCACAAGGACGAGGGAACAACGGCAAAGAATTTAGCAAAAGTGCACCGTTCATGATGAAACGGGAAAGAAGGGAGGAGGAGGACAGGGAAAGGGAGGAGGAGAGGAAAGAGGGGGGGGGGAAGGAGAGGGAGGGAGGAGGATTTCACAGGCTCCGCCTCCTTTCATGCCAATGTAGCACTCAAATGTAGCATCCTCGACGATTCTGTCTCGATGGATGAGTCTCTCCGAACTCGGGAGACGGACTGCGGGTCCGTGAAGTTCGGGAAGAATCGGGGCGAAGGGGAGGATTTTCGGTGATCCGTTTGCACCGAAAAGTCTCCTCGTGGGACGAGGGACCGGCGGGAGGAGATCCGGGAACTCCAAGGTCTAGTCGTCCCAATTCGCGGATCATGGCTTCGTCGCTTCGACGCCATCCCGGAGTCGATCGCTCTCGCAACGACCGGCTTTCGATCGACCTCGACTTCTCTCTCGGAAACTCGGGACGGGCTCCGGTCGCATCTCGTGGCAGAATTCCCTTTCGGGAAACTCGACGATGGCGTGCTTTCGCGTACAAATCACTCGCGGATCCCACGCCTCGTCAGGAACGGCAGCTCGGGAAGGAGTAAGACGTCTCACGTTAGGAATCCAAAGTTTCACATCCGGCGTCGACGATCTCCAATCACTCGATGGCCGAAGTACGATCCCTTTTGCCTGCGACTGTTCGTCGACAGTCAGTTCGTCGAACGCACCACATGACGAATGACGATGATGAATGTAACTATAGGCGACAAGCATAAACGTCGAAAGTCTTCCACTTCGCCGGGAGACACCATAGTTCATGGACATTTAGTCTCATTTTAAACTTCCAGATTTATCTTGAACGAATTAAAGGAGAAAGGAGAACAAAATCTAGGCCAAAACCCATATCTCGAATCACTTCTCGTCGAATCAGATTTTATTGCTGGAAGCAGTAAACCTGGCATGGAACGTTCGAGCTTCGAGAATGGAACTTGAGAACATGGGGCCTGAGAACATCGAGCCTGAGAGCATTGAGCCTGAGAGCATTGAGCCTGAGAGCATTGACCCTGAGAGCATTGAGACTGAGAGACGTGAAGCAACGTTCTCATTCCGTTCTCAGTTTAAAGTAAGGAATTTAAGTTCATAAAATATGACCGTTCCTTATGCCATCCTCTCCTTTGCCGGTTCTATTCCCCATGAATCAACTTCCGTTCCACGTCGATCGTGTGCATTTCGAAACTTTTCTTTCAACGGCGGCATGCACACGAGAATCTGATTCTCGGGTTAGACGTGGGATACTCGTATTCCTGGAACCGTGGTAACTGGCTGCCTCTTGTTTGTCTCTGCTCGTCTTCAATTACAGTGGTACCTCGCATAACGAACGCAATTCGTT
>CAJPEV010001130.1:0-65523 GCA_905338385.1 Darwinula stevensoni
CCCCCCCCCCCCCCCCCCCCCTCCCCCCCCCCCCCCCTCCATTTGCCCCCTCTCTCTTCCCCCTCCACCCGGAAAAAGGAGCTTACACGATCGACCGGACAGGTTTGGAGCGGATGTCTTCGCCCACGATTTGGGGGAGGAAAAAAACCTCGACGGTGTGACTCCCTGACTCCCCCTGACTTCCCTTGACTCCCCCTGAGTCTCACCAGGGTGCCAAAAAATGGCGGCTCGTCGACGCCGAAAACGCTATTTCTTCACGCTGCTCCGCTTTCCTTCGATCGGCAAACGACGTCGCGATTGCGATTTTGCCAAAGAAACTCGAAACGAGGCGAAGCGTCCGGTCTCATCGACGCACCGGATCCGACAGGCCGCAAAAAAAAATTCCCGGAATCAGCTAAAAACTGCAAATAGTCCCCATGCAAATAAAATACACGCGCACCGTCTCGCACGTTTTTGCAAAACACGGAAACGAGCAAGAGAATTCCCCGGTCTGAGTATACTTTTCCTTCATGATCGAAATATCACGATTGATTTAACCGATCGAATTTTCATTATTAGACCGAAATCATAATCGAGAGCGACATCTCCCGTGATCGAGGTCGACATCCCCCATGACCGAGAGCGACATCTGACTTTACCACCTCGACCGTTCGGCGACACGGCGCAGCCTGGAAAAAAAAAAAATTGGAGACGGAATCGAGTCGAGATGGTTCTTGGCCCTGTGTTCTTTCTCGATCGACGAAGCATGAGAATGTGGGGCGACGAGCCCACCAAAAAAATTCGAAACGAGGAGAGTGAAGAAGAAAAGGAAAAGAAAACCAGAAGGGCCGAAAGGGCAGAAAACGATGGGCCGAAAACGAGACGGCCAGAAGGGCCGAAAACGACTGGATTCGTCGGAGCCTTTCTTTTAATTCTCTTAATTATATATATTAATTATAGTGACATGTACGAGAGTACCGTCCGCGTGAAAGACACGCGCGATGGTCGAAGTTTGGCCAAGAGTCTGACGACAAGACGACAAGACGACAGGGGTGACGTCGGGTATCGATCGAGTCGTCAGATATTTGGATCGCGATCGAAAGACCGCGGAATGCGAACGGGAAATCTCGGAAAGCGCATCCACGCGAAAGCCGCAAAAAAAAAACTCTTAAACGTTTTTTCGAGCCGAGGACAGCGAGTAACGAATCGCCCGCGAAACCCCAGAACAACCGCGAAAAAATCTACAAAAAGAAAAAAAAAAGAAGAAAATGGCATACGTGAGAGAGAAGCGAAAGACACGGGGCGACGGCACTCGAGAGAATGAGCACGCGCCGAGTGGAATCCGAAGAAAAGGAATCCGAAGGCGGATGCAAAAAAAAAAGGCGCAGAAGGCGGACGGCAGAAAATTGGCCGAAAATTGGCCGAAAGCCTCTCGACTCCTCCTCCCGCCCTTTCATGCCAAAAAATCCCCCGGAATCACAGTGACTGGCTGCACCGTCATCACCGTCGTCGCAGGTGAAGGGATAATCGGAGTCAAGAGGGAAGTCCTGTCTTTTTCAGGCCATCTTTTTTTTTTTCCAGGGCTTCCTTCCTTTTCTTCTGCGTCCTTGTCCTTACGTCTTCTACAAATTCCGGGTCTTCTCTCCTGGGGAATCTCTACGAGTGGACTAGAAAAAGCTCTTACGACTCTTTCCCATGTGGATCACAAATGGATTTCTTTTTTTCATCACATCCGACGCTCAAATTTATTCCTTTTTGTCCTTTTTCCTTTTTTTTCCCTCTCTTTTGACACGACCTCGTTTTGCTCGGCGCAGCGACCTCGTGGCATTTCCGAAAAGTTTTTCCGAGTCGCAGCAGTCGATAACGGACGAAAGCGGCGACAGGTGGGCGTGGCCCCGGCCGACGGTCGCACGACCGCAGCGACAGGTGGGCGCAAACCCTTCCACAAACAAGGCCGCGAAGGCCAAAGTCACGTTCATCGCGACCGACCGAAAATTCTCGGGCGAAATGCCTGAATCGTTTCGCAGAGTCGTTCCGGCTTTTTCCACCAGCCGACTGAAAATTTCAGGCCGAGAAACTGCCCGAAATCCCAGCCGCTCACGAAACCCCGCAAGTGTCCCGTTTCGCTAAAATAAAAAAAAAGCGTCGAAAAGGCGAAGGAAAGTGCGCCCAGCGGTGAAAGGGGAGTAGATCACTGCAACGCAGCCAGGGCGGACGGAATTAGAGGAGGGACGGCTCGGGTTCAAGGGTACGAGGGATGGCTTACATCCCTGAATGGTTAGGGAGAAGGAGGTCCGTGTCTAAGGATCCGGTTAACATCTACGGGGTGGAGAGACAACATGAATCCGGTTGAGACGGTTGCGGTTGGGGTTCATTCCACCGGAAGGAGACAACGGTCGCTGTTGCAGGATTTCCATCCCCATTACACATTTAAGAGTTTCGACCCATGAGCCAGCCAATTGAAGAGGGAATGCGTGCAACAGAATTCAATAGAGGAAATGGAAATAATTCATGGACAAAGAGGAAAATGTTTTTGAATTCCTCTTTCCCTATTCTGGCCCAAATGATACTTTTTATCTCCTTACTAACCACTTTCTCCTCCGCCTCTCTTCTTCGAGTATTTTGCAGAATTTAGATTTTCTATCGAACCGCTGAACAGGGCTGTGCCCCAAGAAGACGCTCAGGCCGACTTTTTTCTAAAGGTCTTTGAAGGAAGATGAAATAGATCGCTTTTGCTTGTTCTCGGTGGAAAAGACTGAGGAATTTTCACTCCTAGGTTCCCAGCTGACAATTCCAATTAGTATTATTATTATTAACCGTTTTATGGCAAACTGGTAGGAATCTCATTTGCAGAAGAGTGGGAAAAAGGAAAAAATTTGGACAATGGGTCCACTGGATTGGACAATGGGTCCACTGGACTGGACAATGGTCTTCAAATGTCGGGGAGAGTGTGGGCGAATTTTTTTCGGAAAAAATTTGACTGTTCAGAAACTCATATTCAACCCACAGAAACCTTGAAAACTTCAAAGTTAATGCTCCCATTAATTCCATTAGTTAATTTTAAAAAATCGCGTAAAACCAAAATTAAAAAAGCAATTTCGAAAGAGTGATTCGAAGCCAAAAATTTCCTTTCTCGTGAAAGTCACCGCTGCCTTGACAGTCTGCTCGTCAAAATCACCTTTGCTTGCTTTTGCAAATAATTTTGCAACACTTCGGTCCCTATTGCACGACGACAGTCTACTCCTGTAGCAAGGATAAAATAACTTTAAAATAAAATCCAAGTCACATAAGCACGTCAGTTTAAAAAAAAAAAAAAAAACATCAAATTAAAGCGCGATTGCCCCTCATTCAATCACAATCTGCGCAGAACATTACGTACTTGCTGATGGACTCACAGACCAACCGGAAGCAGAACACAAAAGGCGTGATAATTTGAATTTCTCTCATTGTTTTCTCTCCTTAAGGAAGAGCAGATCCAACAGGTAGACTTTAATGCCCCCTTTTCCCTTTTTCCCCACCTCTTCCTGCTTGCACAAACTTGTTAAAACGGATGAGCTGGGGGAATCCCTGTTAATAGTTAAAAGGTAGAATGTTTATAAATGAATTGCGCCTCATGAATGGAGCGCGACATGGGGTCTCAGGCACCCCACCGTCTAAATCTCTACACTGTGCTAATTTACACCATGTTTTTACGATGGAGGAGAAAACGAAGGGAGGAGAAAATGAGAGGGCCATGCGCTTTCGGGAACTGGGGAATCGCGGCTGACGGTGAGGGAGGGGACTCGAAGGACCTGGGGAATCGCGGCTGATGGAGACGGAGGGGACTCACAGGGCCTGGGATCGCGGCTGATGGAGACGGAGGGGACTCACAGGGCCTGGGGTTATGGCTGACGGTGACTGAAGAATGATAGTATCTCGGCTTGATGGTGGCGAAGACCGAGGGATCCTCGTTCGGGCTCGGGGTCTCTGGAGACGATTCCGTCACTGGGCTGCCAGGGATGAAATTTTTAAGGAAGAAGATGAAGAGAGGCAGGGGGAGAGATATCTTATTCAACGCATGCCACTCAAAGCCAAAATCGATCGGGAAACGGCCCCTATTTTAAAGGGAACTCTGCTTCCGGAAATCGAAAACCATGTTCCTCGTGTTATTCTGTTGAAAAGCGCGATGTAAGGGAAGAAAAATGATCGGAAAAGCTTTTTTCCTGGCGAAGAGCTGAGATCTCACTTCGTGTTTTCCACTAACTTTGAATCTTTCTGGTTTTCCCGGAAAATTGTTGAGATTTCGTCCGACTTCCTCATCTTGATCAGCTCTCGAAAGAGTTTTCTGGGCTTGCAACTATTTCATTCAATTTGAACTTTGCTCAAAACTTCTCTCCTTTCTCAATGCTCTCTGTATTCCAGGATGAGAGATAGAAATCGCGCAGGTTGGGAAAATATTCAACTCTTTTGTCGCGATTTCTTTCCCGGTCACCTTTCGACGTTCTTTTTACATAATAAAATTCATAACTTTGAATCGAGTCGCTTCGTTTGGAATGCGTCCAAAGGAACCACTTTTAATCGATTTGGAACAGCCACTATTAGAAACCGCAGTACTGTAAAAATTATCAACAAAGTACTCAATGTTTGGCCAAGAAATGGTTTCCGATCGCGTGTCGATCGATCGACCCCGAAAACAACGACGGAAACGGACGAGGCGACGGTGAGCAGCAAGGTGTTCGGCGAGTCCTTGATGGCCGCATGCGCGTCCCGATTCGTCATCCCCGACGTGGGCGTCCCGTTGATCCCCCGGATCACGTGACCATCCTTCAGCCCTCCCTTCGCCGCCTTGCTCCCCGGGTTCACCTGAGGGGGGAGAGGGGGCATCGAAGGGGTCAGAGAAGGTGAAAGTTTCATCTGCAAGACCAGACTTTCTTTTTCGGCTTGAGAATAGCTGTCATTGAAGAATCAAGGATTGTTGTCGATGAAGAATTATTAGCTGAAGATTCGCTATCAGTGAAGAATTATTAGCTTAAGAATCGCTGTCGATGAAGAATTACTAGCTTAAGATTCGCTATCGGTGAAGAATTATTAGCTTAAGATTCGCTATCGGTGAAGAATTAGCAGCTTAAGAATCGCTATCGGTGAAGAATCACTGGCTCTTCGTGCCGAGCTGGTGCCCACACACGCCGAGCAGATGCAAAAACAAAGAGGCACTGTTTCACCGCGGAATTCTGGCTCGGCTCGAGATTCCTCGGGGAGGAACGCACCGGGCTGAACGGCACCATTGTGCAGTCAAATTGTCCCGCCAAAAGCATCTCATCTCTCGGCTGGATTGCCGTCCTGTTTAGGGGAGAGGAGCCGGTTCGCTCGCTTCCGTTCCCTTCCCAGGTTTTTCCGTTTTATTTTTCCGTTTTTATTTTCCTCATCGTCTTTCTTGGGCTCCCGTTCACACGGCCCGTGTTTGTTGTCATTACTCCCGTCCCCATTCGAGGCCTTTCCGGAGAAGCACCGCGAACATAAACAAACGAAGTAAACAATCGGGGTAAACAATCGGAGTAAAAAAAAAAAAAAGGGGGGGGGGGGGGGGGGGGGGGAATAGGACCTTGCGGAATCTCAAGCGAAACCGTGACGAAATCGGTGACACAGTCGATTAATTACGTCGTAGCCTGAACGTAGATGAACGCAGGAAAAGCCTTTCAACTTGCTTGCCCTTGCCCTTCCCTTGCCCTTGCCCTTGGACCGAGAATAGTTGCGGACACGTCCCGCGGGGCCTTTGACAAATTCATGCGCGTAAAATACGCATGAGCCTCCGCATAAATTTTGCACAGGACAGAATTGCTCCGACTCCTTTCGATCGTCTCGGCTCACGGAGTTCGAATCGCGTCGACGATCGCCACACGACACGGCTTTCGAATCGACCCTTTTCGTCGTCGGACCACCCCGGTGCGAAGGGCGAAACGGGGACGAGACCGAGTCACGCCTCATTAAAACATTTTTAATTTAAAAGAAATTTAAAGGAGAAAAGAAAAAGGCGTGACTCACGACGAACTCTTTCCTCCGACCGCCGGCGCACAGTCGAAACATGCTACTCGTTCCACGGAGGGAGAGAGAGAGGGGGGTCGACCCGATTGCGAGAGAGCGAACTGGCACATGTCGTCCTGGAGGTGACAGGATGGCAACCAGAGGAGGGCAACCGCGGGAGGGCAACACGATCCGCCATCGATCGAATGACATCGAACCTTCGCGAGGAATTCCCCTGCGTTTACCCCGTTTGTTTACCCCGATTGTTTACTCCGATTGTTTACCCCGATTGTTTACTTCGTTTGTTTATGTTCGCGGTGCTTCTCCGGAAAGGCCTCGAATGGGGACGGGAGTAATGACAACAAACACGGGCCGTGTGAACGGGAGCCCAAGCGCTAAGAAAGGTATGACGAGGGAACAGGTGGATGCGTTCGAGGGATTTATGGCATGGGATCGATACTTGGCTCCTCGTGGCTCCTCCTGGCTCCTCATGGATCCTCTTGGCTCTTCCTGGATCCCCGCGGCTCGGCCGGTTCAATTAGTCGAGTAACCTTTTATCTCTGTCTCTTCTATCTCTTCCCCGGGCTGGATCACGGAGGAGCCTCTAAGGTGAGGGGGAACGGGGCTCCCGAGAGGGGGAACGGGGATTCGGAGAGGGGGAACGGGGATTCGGAGAGGGGGAACGAGGATCCTGTTCCGTTCGTCGTACACTTTTGGGCGGGAATCGTTTGGAAAATTCTTAACCGGAGATGCAAGAGGGAAGGAACTCTTCGCTGGGAAAACATTTGGCGGGGAGAATTTCCTCCTGTCAACACTGTGTGAATGGGCTCCATACACGGACGTCTCGCGAGGGATCTTCCAGTTGTAATCGATCTTGCGCTTCAAACAAAAAAAAAGGAAAAGAAAAAAAGGAAGGGATCCTTGACGTTTGCGACATCTCAGCCTTTTAGGGGGGTGTTCTCGGAAGCATCTCGTATCCGGTAGACGGGGACGCGGAACCCAAACGAGAAGGCACCTGGGAGTGAAGGGGATCTGTGTGTGTGTGTGTGTGTGTGTGTGTGTCTGTCTGTCTGTCTGTGTGTGTGTGTGTGCATGACTCTATATACAATCCGGGCTGTGTCTCGGCCAGGATACGGCGGGATGGACGTGACTTTTCCGCAGCGTTCCTTGCTCCGAGTCTGCACGGATGCCCTGCACTGCCTGCACTCCTGCACTACTGCACCACTGCACTCGTGCCTGCACCGTTTCCCAATGCTTTCCAGAGTCTTCGTGGTAGGATGAAGAGAACTTTGTTTCTCCTTGCTTCGTTTGCAACCTTGGTGGGAAACGAAGCACCTGACCGCCTTCACCTGACCGCCTTCACCTGACCGCCTTCACCTGACCGCCTTCACCTGACCGCCTTCACCTTGTTTCGCGATGGATTTCTCCGGTGCTTCCATCCTTTATGGCTCCTCGCTCGAAAATGACATCCCTCGTGAACCCCAATCCGATTCCGTGAAATTTTCCTCCCAACCGAGGAGGGCAATTCCGGAGGGTCGCCGATTGCCCTCGCCTCCTCGTCCGGCCGCAGGGGAATAAACCGGACACAAAAGATAGCGGACGCAGAGGGAAAACATGCTAACGAGGCCATTCGCGGACACAAAGGGAAAGCATAGAAATCGAGCTCTTTTCAAAACGGATTGGATTCGGCCGAATGCGAAGACAATCGACTGAACCAAGCTGAACGGGAATGAGCTCATCTGGCATTTGAAGTCGGACCCTCTCAGAATCAGCAGGAATCCCTAAAAACACCCGAGGGCATCTTCATCTCAAAAAACTCTCACGGTAGCGACACGGTACCCACGTGTCCAACTCGTTCGGAATGAAGCGATTCGAGCGTTGCCGGAAAAAATGCCTGGCTTGGCTCGGGAAGACAGCTCGGAAAATCGGAGATGATAGATTCAGGGTAGAATTTCAAAATAAATCGAGAGTGCATTTTGGTTGCCGGCCGCTTAACAGAAACGGAACGAGTCGACCTCAGAAGAGTTCCTTTTCACCTTCGCAAAAAATGCGACAGCGGAAAACGCTGCTGCGGGAAATGCTACTGCGGAAATCGATGTCAAATCATGCACTAAAACACGCGGAAACGAACCAGAGAGCAACGAGATTCCCGGAGACGCTCGGAATGCTTACATTATCTGCAGGCATGCTGAAGCCCATCGTCCACCGACGATGGTCTCTTGACGGTTCGCCGCAACAGGCTCCGCCTTGTACCCTGGAAATCCGGATAAACTGTTTCCCAAGTCCAAACACGCCGGCTTCGAAGGACCCAGAAATGGAGAAACCCATCTCGCACGATCGAGAACCACGAGACCTTCGAGGGGCCATCGAGGGGCCATCGAGCCCATCGAGGGGCCATCGAAACCAGACGCGAGGGAACGATGACGACTTGAAAACCGAAATCGAGGGAATCGGAGAACTTCGCAGCGGAAACCATCGGAATCCTCCGCGAGAGCGGTCCTCGTGGATTCTCGCAGGGCCGCGTGCATTCGCGGTCGCGATACCCGAATGCCGAAACCACTTTACCCAAGCGGTCCTTCAAGGACTCAAGGACTACTAAGGAATGTCAGTATGAATAGACCGACTCAACCGATTTTCATCGACGGTAGTTCCTTCGATTCGGAATTTTTTGCCGATGCGCTAACTAATATTTAAAATTTTTTCTTCAGACTTGACCTTTGACCTGACCCAGATGACCTTTCATATTAATTTTGAACCTTAATTCCTGCGATGCATCACCCAAAAGCCCTCGATTTCCCGTTAGAACTTGTTCTTACGTTGCAAAAATGCCGACATTCGATCCTGCTGCGGTCAGAATTGAGAATGCACTAGCGCCATCTCTGTACAGTCAAGATAACTGCTTCGA
Organism: Darwinula stevensoni; assembly: GCA_905338385.1. Classification (NCBI taxonomy): domain Eukaryota; kingdom Metazoa; phylum Arthropoda; class Ostracoda; order Podocopida; family Darwinulidae; genus Darwinula; species Darwinula stevensoni. The sequence goes on from CAJPEV010001130.1 coordinate 8,885, forward strand.
GAAGCGTTCGTCATCCTCATCATCCGCGATTCTCTAAGTTCCTGGAAATTCCATGATTCTATTTAATCGAGAAACAAATTTAATCGCCATCGAGGACGCAAGGTCCTCAAAGGGTCATAAGGTCCTTGAAGGCGCCCTCCCGCGCGGCGGAACGAGGAAGCGACACTGGACTCGAAAATGCCATCGCGAAAACCCGCAATATCATCCGCGAAGCCATCCAAGCCGAGTGGATGTCGGGATGGTCCTCGCACCCCTCCGCGGATCCACGGTCGCGGTTCGCGAATTCCTCCGAAAATCGCGCCGGGTCGCGGAAGAATTCTCTCGCGAGGGGAGCGAGGCAGAAACCGTGATGCAAAATCGATACCCTGCGATATTTGACGGGACGCGAATCCACCGGGATTCCGGGAATTTCCAATCGACTCGGATGCATTCGGATGGCAACTCCATCCAGCCGACCGTGAGGGAAATCGTAAGTGATGAGGATCGAGGGATTCTATCGGAAATTCTTTCCTCTGAGAAAAAAAAATATCCAGAGGAAGACTTTACACCCGACGTTTCGTCCTCGCGAAACGATTCGAATCGGGAAGCCTCAGAGTCATCGACCAAAAAAGAACCGACACTCCCACGAAATACCATCGATCCACGAACGTCACATCCGGCCGGCCGGCCGCTCGCGAGAAAACGTCTCGCGATTCGGCTCCCTCGCCCCTCCACGAGGGCCTCTGGAAGAAAAGCTTGGGAGTTCTCGACCAAAAAACCCACCGAGTCCGACCACTCGAAGGCTCACCCTTCGCCTCCCCCAGCAGCCGAGACTCGGTGAAATCCTTCCCATCCCTCCTGCATCCTCCGGCGGACACAGGGAACCATAAGGACAGGGATCCAGAGGAGCACTTCGTCCCTCGGAGCACTCACTCCTCCCTACCAGGACGGAACCATCCGGCGCTCGAGGAACCTCAGTGACACTAAAAGAGTGGGTGGAGAAGCACTCAGGCCCCCATCCTCCTTATTCTCTTTATCCTCTTTATCCCAAGACTCGAGGACGGCAACGACTCAATATTTCATTAATTTCGACAGCAAAGCTACTTCGAAAGCGCCGTTCCGGCGCCTCGCGACGCCAGATCGCACGATTTCGGCAGGAAACGCGACTGCAAGACTCACCGGTCCGTTCGTCGGCCTCTTGGACTTCAAGTCCTGGACGAGGAAGTCTCTGAACCGACGGACGGAGTAGCGGAGTTGCACGTGCGCACACGACTCGTGGCTCACTCTCACCATCGTCTTACCGTCGCGGTCCACTTCTCGCGGACGTCTAGCTCTCGCGGCTCGCTCTCGCGGTCGTCTGACCCGCGCGGTTCACTGTCGCTGTCGTCTCGGTGGATGGAGTCGTCTGCCTTTCACGCGACCGAGGGGCGACGACACGGCCACATTCCAATCTCACGAAAGGATAAATATAAAAAAAGAGATCGTGAGGGGGGGGAGGGGAGGGGAGGGGGGGGAGGGGAGAAAGAGGGAAGGGGGGGGGGAAGGGGCGACCCATCCGTCACTGGCGACGCCTCCGCACGACCTGCACGCGTGATCCCGGCTTGCATTTGTCGCATGAGTTTGAAACAAAGATTCGAGCCTCCTACGAGCGAAGGTCGGCAGAGAAGAAAAGGAATCCCGAAAGGGAAGCGGCGAGGTCGGGACTCCACACGTGCACGTCGCGACGAACGCGAAACCGTTAAACGCCACGAACGCCACAACGGCCCGAAGCGCGACACCGGCCAGTTGCGCAGCCGGGCGATGCCGCGGAGCATTCCACTAACTTCGTCGCAAACACTTGAGCAAAGTGCGAATCTCACGTCCCCCCCCCCCCCCCCCCCCCCCCCCCAGAGACAGCACGAAAGTCCGGAAAAGAACGTATCGCTTAATTTTTTTTTTTAGATCGGTGGAGGGGGGAGGGGGGGTCGGACGACGGGGTTGTCGAGCGGGGTTGTCGGGCGGGGTTGTCGGACGCGAAAAGCCATTAGCCTCAGAATAATTTTTTTTTGCCCCTCGCATGAGCGAAGGCCGACATGCCTTCCATCGAGAGCGGAGAAGAAAAATTCCATGTAATCTGAGGGCGAATGTGCGCGGAAAATGCACGCTGCGCGGAAGGACGGCGGATGAAATGATGGGTCTCGGAGATTTAGGGAGCGGGAAAATGCAAAACGGGGAGAAAGGATGAAAAAAAAAAATCAAAGTAAGAAGCACGAGGAAGACACGCACCAGGCATAGTAAAGCCCATATTTTAAATGTAATTCAAATTTTAAAATACAAAACAAAACACGGGAAAAAAATTTTTTTCACGACGAAAAATCGCCGCACGACAACGAAAAGACCAAGAGACTGAAAGACGAAAAGACCAAGAGACTGAAAGACGAAAAGACCAAGAGACTGAAGGACGGAGACGCTCTCAGGTCCCGTATCAACCGGCCGAAGATTGATAAGAAGAAAAAGTCGGGATCATTAGGCAGACACAATAGACGGAACACAATGGCGAGTATGCATCCACGTCATCCGCCCCGACTCATTAATTATCTTTTTTCCCCTCCGACGCGAGAGGCCGACGAACACCGTTTCATAACTGTGCCTTAGAATTTTTAAGGGACGAGGGTTCCGTCGAGGGTTCCATGGAGGGTTCCGTCGAGCGAGCGTTGCCGTCACGATTCGTCGAGGAAAATATTTGTTTTTTTTTTCGCACGGGGAATGGCCTCGAGTTTCGTCGAGCGGCGAGGACCGGCGTTTCGTGTCCCACAGGTCGTTCCAGGTTTTTAAATAATTAAATAAATATAAATATAAGTAAAACGGTGGAAGACCCTCGTAAAACCTTTTACGGTCGAGTCGCGTCGAGGGAGCGATTCCGCAATTTTCCTCTCCGAGGAATGAGTCACTCGCGCAAAAATTGCACGTTCCGCATTTCGGCGTCCTCGGGACAGAGATGGAGTCGGAAGAGGAAAATGCAGAACGGGAAGAGGAGAAGTGGAGGAGGAGGGGCTAGAGAACCGTGGGAGAAGGGAGGTGATCCGCCTGTAATCCCGAATGCAAGGTGGCGGAATTTGAATACATCCTGGATTTATTTAGTTATATGCGTCGGGGCTGCTCGTCGTTCATCGGTGCTCTTTTCTTGCGAGGTCCGGAGGGCTGATTCTTGCCGATACGTGCCGATTAGTGCCGATTTTGGCCGATACGTGCCGATTCGCGTCGCGCGTGTCGAAATCCTATCCGATGCTTCAACTTCGACTTTTCATTTTCTCTCGCACGAGACACGAGAGAAGCTGGAATCCAGGACGCAACAAACGATCTCTTCGCGTGCTAAACCTCATTAGCAACGTACTCAAAACTCGTCTAGACCGATTTTCGCATTCGCAACGCCGACTCGCTTTCAACTATGAAAAATCCCATTGAGATTTGCCAAATATGCCTTCGCGGGGATCCCAGCGACGGGATCGATCAACTCGCACGGATTCGAAACCGAACCCTAACCGAATTTATTCTCTCGGATTTATACCGGAAATGGAAACCGGACCGAAAAGCGCGAAACGAACCGAAACTGAAAGCTGAAAAATGCGACGCCGTTCCTATTTTCCCGGTTCGGTGGGCGCCGTCCCGACATCTCGGAGAGTCAAACCCATTTTAAAGCCTTTCTTCAATCTTTTTTTTTTTTTAAATCGGTTTCATCCTTCTTCAATACGTGGAGTCACCGATTTCGTCTCCCCCCGAGCAGCCACCAATCGAATACACTTTCATCACGCATCCATCCTCCACCATCCTCCTCTCCACCGTCCCCCACCGTCCTCCACCATCCTCCTCTCCACCGTCCCCCACCGTCTTCCATCATATTCCCCTCCATCCTCCACCGTCCTCCTCCGCATTGCCGCCGGGACTGCATTCCCAACCGATCCCCTTCGTGATCCGTCACGCCCCAGCGACCCAGACAGGAATCCTCCCCGCCTACGCCTTCACGGACCGTCGGGCCTCTCCGACGGCTCCATTCCCCCCCGTCGAGTGCAATAGAGCGGATGACACTTCCATTCCCCTCGAGCCTTCATTCCGCAGGGAACGTCCTTGTCCGCCCATGCCAGTCGGACCGAGAGAGTAAGTGCTACTCTGTATCATTTTAGATGAGGGCTTGCCCCGAAGTGCGCTTTTTCTCGTAGGAAATAGGGTTCGAGTCTTTTTTCAGGTACTTTTTTCAGTACTTTTATTTTCAAACGGCATTGACGTGCAAGGCAGATTCTCACTCTCGGGGAAATTAATTTCACAGGTTTATCGACGGTGTTCAACCTTGGCTCTCAGTCTTGCGATAAATATTACTCGTGAATGCATACTCAATAGACAATAGATAGGGCATGAACCCGATCCAAGCGACGAGAAATGCAAGTACAAGGACACGCTTCTACTCCCACGACGAGGACAGGACGAAAGGAATGTCTTCGACATGTCTTCAAATGAAAAAAAAATTTTTAACCATCCACTCCATTGTATAGGCAATAGGGTGTGGGACGAATGCGGTCGATTTGTCACCACTCGTGCGCCTTCGGGGGTCCAGAGACATCCCAAGTCCCGGAGGACTGGGAACTTGAAGGGGATTGGAGGGGATTGGGGGGGGGGGGGGGGGGGGGGGGGGGGGGGGGGGGGGGNGGGGGGGGGGGGGAGGACGGGGGGGGGACCGGGGAACGCTCCGGCTCGAGCCATCAATTGCAGTCGGTGGCTCGGCCTCAACGAGGCCTGCACCCCGCCGCCTCGTGTAATGGCTAGAAATTCCTTCTCACGCGATGATGGCGATGGTGATGAGGCGATTTTTTCTCACAATGAAAGGGCATGAATGGATTTTAACAGATATGATCTATGAAGAGACGATTCCTTCGAGAAGCCTTGATAGTCCGGTCACGGCTCATTTGTGATTCGGGTCCCAATCACACGGGGGGCATCGATCATGATGAAAAGAGAGCCGGGAAGTCGACTCCAAACGACTCGGAGGGGCCTTTGAAGGGCCTTTGAAAGGCCTTTGAAAGGACCCTTGTTCTTGCTCTTCGCTTCCTTCATTCTCTTATTGATTGTAACTGCTTGCCATAAACGTTGGGGCTCGAGTCCATAAAATGGATTCTTGATTAATTTTTTTTTCCATGTCACGGAAATGGATGTTTGAGATCGATATGCCAAAAAAAAGGCAAAGCCAACCGTATTGGCCCTCAGCCATGTTCCTCTCGTTCTCATCACTCATTCATATTTCCACCTTCATCAATGATGCATCGGCCAGAGAGAGAGAGAGAGAGAGATCCGTCCCGTGGGACACGAACAGTTCTCGGTCGACATTATGGCATATTAATGGAGTCGAATAATGAAGAAGGGGAAAGTGGTCGTTCTCGCTGCATTGCAAGGTGTCGGGGGTGTCGCAGGGTTCGCATAAATCGCAAGACGAGTGCCACCCTAAAGAAATTAATCTTTCCGAGCCTTCGTGCGAGCCGCCATCGCAGTCACGGCTGGCACCCAGTCAAGAAAGTCGGCCCTTAGAATTATGGAAACGGCATTGCGACATTTTAAAAGTTCTTGGAAGAAGCGAGAAAACGGGGTTCCTAGTCGCTCCTACTTATTTTCTTCTGTTGGCACCCGCGAAACGCAAGGCGACAATAAAAGAGACAACTTCCAGCGAAAGAAAAGTGGGGGAAAGACGGAGGAATTTTTTCTGTCTTCAACAAGGGGGTGTCCGCATTTCTTTTTCTCCTATTCTTTCTCGGATGGTTTGCAGTTAGGATGAGAGAAAAAGCTTGGCGTTCATCCCAGATCCCTTGGCCTTTCCATTCCACGAAGTAAATCTTCTCGGCGGGATCTGTTCGACGAGTCGGACGCAAATCTACGATGACATCCGAGTCACACCGTGCCAACTCGATGCCGGAAAATCAAAAGTGAACACGGAACGGCCACATACGCCCGAGCACGTGCCAGAAGTGGGTGGGGCCAGCGAACGAGGACCAATGACAGGGCGTCACGCCTGTGACGTCGTTCGACGGGAGACCAATCGCAGCTTGGACTGACCTGGACGAGCCACGCGGCCAGGACCTCCAGCGAGCTCAGTCGAATCGGGTTTGGGCACTGAGCTCGATCCCGAAAGATGAGCTAGGTCGAAGGCGGAAACGAACCCCGGAATGAGGGTGGATGTTGCAGCGGCACGAAATGGCATTTCCTTGCATGTCTGGCTCTGATTTTCTGCTCTCCCTTTCTTTCGTCTTGAAAGGGAAACGTTCCCAAACCATTGAAAGGGAGCGGGTCTTACCCATTCTATAGATAGGATGGCAAACGGAGATGATATTTGCTTTCGTGTCATTCACTTGTCTCTTCGAGGACAAACAAATCCTGCCGCATTTCCAACTCCTCTCGTCGCGGCATGCTAATGATGAAATTAAAGTGTCGATCGACTAACCTTGGTGACTCGAAGCGGGACGGGTGTGTCAGCGCCTCCCTGGAAGCGGAACCCCCACGGCGACCCTCCCACCAAGGTCAATTCCTTCTCCTCGCTTGACATCGCTGAGGTCACGGGCGCGATCTCACGCGCGAGCGTGAGTCGCTCATCGCTCTCGCTCACTGAGACCGACACATCGTTTCATTCGAGGACGGAGTTCCTTTCTTCTTCCCTTTCGACGAAAGACTGCCGGGTCGGAGGGGATCGACTGCCGGGTTGAAGGGGATAGACTGCCGGGTGGAGGGATGGTCTCCCGTGTGTTTATAGAAAAATCCAGCAGGGACGCATGCCCCGTCACGGGATAAACACAGTCTGTGTTCTCCGGTTACGTCACGATCGTCATATTCGATCGATACTTCCTTCATCCCATCCCCTTCCCTTGGATCCTCTCCAGATCCATTCTACCTGCAAGAAGTTCCTTTCTTTCTCATTTCGGTTGGCTAGAATCTTCCGTGACGACGGCGAGAGGGGCGTCGAGGGTGAATATCGAAGAGGCACTTTGTACACTCGAGGGTTTCTGGCACTGCAGCATTTAAACTTTTTATATTTTTTTTTACCATTTTCCAAGAGTCGAAATTTCAGAGACAGGGATGCCAGAACTCTTCTCGAGTGCCTGCATCTCTTCTGAGACTCGGAAACTCGCGAAACATCGGCTGACATGCACGAGGGGGATGGAACTTTCTTGATCGATGATCCGATCCGGAAGAACGATGAAAATTGCATGAGATTTAATTGCGATGGAATCAGCGCATGCCACCCTTTACAATGGAACTTGAGAGAGGAATATGCGGGGTGTTTGACACGCCCCCGGCAGCCTTTTGCAAGGCTGACCCTCCTTTACATACGGTGTGAGTCCTTATATATATATATATATATATATATATATATTTTTCTTTAAAGACGATGGTACGCATTATGTTTTTCCATATTGAAGAAAAAAAAGAATGAGACGGTTCCCGTGTCTGTCTGAGCGAATTTCCACATTGCAATTTCCCCGTAATGTCCTTTGAAGTTTACAACTCCTGTGAAATTAACTTGTGGAATTTTTTTTTAATACAGGGAATATAGCAGAATCATCTTGTTTCGTAATAATACGAGAGGTGATCAAAAAGGCCTTGCAATACTCATTACCAGACCAAATAACTATATCAAGTATGAAATGACAATGGCTCAACAAAAGTGTAAGCCCGAAATATCAGCAGTCATTGGTCAGCTGCTACAATTTCAGAGACTCAACCGAGTGGAAGTTCATGTTTGTGGAGAGGAGAAAAAAGTGGCTGGCGTTCTTGCGTTTTTCAAGATCGGAGAGAACGTGAAGAATATCGATATAGTGAGAGAACATACGGAATATGCATGTTCTCATCGCGCAGTCGCCTATTGAATCTGGAAGGGAGGGAGGGTGTCGCCTTTGAGCTTCGCTCTGGCTAGGGAGGATGTTGCTGATGTGCCTCGCCCTGGTGAGGGAGGATGTCGCTAATGAGATTCGCTCTGGCAGGTCCAGCGCATCGATGAAAGGGACAACCATTGACTACCGTGACAACTTGTGGCCAAAGGTAGAAGTGCGACCATCCGGATATTCAGTCGAGAGACTGGACTTGCTCACGTAAGCGTCCAATCCATATGTATTGAAGGATTACCTTCGATTTAACCCTTTCAGACCTGGCGTCCATTCTAATGCACATTGCATTTACATTGTGTCTATGGCCATTTCTTAGGATTCTCGTGACTTTGAGCTCCATATTACGCTACAATGGGCGCAATTATCCATGGCTTAGTTCTATCAGCGGCCTTCTTTCACCCAATAGTTTTGTAATCTTCAGTTATTTATATATGGTATGATATAGTAAATTTATACAAAATATGAAAACTACATAAAAAGCATAAAAATGTCAATTGCAATCACGAAAAAGCTAAAAAATGCAAAAAGGGATATTATTCCGATGGCAGCCTTAATTTAGGTCTGAAAGGGTTAAAAAAAAAAAGTGATACAATAAAGCACTCCACAGTCTGACTGAAGACCAGATCAAGAACTTGTGGGGAGAGCACGGGAACAAAAATGTCCGTAAACCAAGATAGTCCTTCAAAATGGATTGGATGCTTACATAAGCAAGTCTCTAGGCTTAATATTCCAATATTCACACTTCTATCTTTGGCCATAAGTTGTTACACGCAACCAAAATTTGTCTGTTTAACAATTCGAACAGACATATTCCCCAATGTCCACTCGCCAATTCATGTTTTTTTTTCGCGTCCAAGCCTGAAGTGCATACAAACCGAGAAACGCCAGCCTTCTTTTGAAGCTGTCAATTTTTCACCTCACAAACCGAGTTACCTTCCCTATTTTTTTTAACGAAAATCTCACGAACGCCAGTTTCTTTAATCGGCATTCGTTTTCATTTCCGTAGAATTGAGATACTTCGGGGCGGGGACTAGACGATCTCACCATTGCTAACTACTAGATGATGCTATTAATTTTCTTGCTCTAACGGGGGGAATCTGATATCCACGAAGTCCCTATCTTGAGCTTCGGTTGCCAGAGACACGCGTGAAGCAGCTCAGATTCTGCCAGAAAACATCAACCCCAGTAGACTATCAGTCGTGCTAATTTGCGATGTGAGAGAACAATTCTGCCTTTTTCGGCATTTCAGTACTGTTGAACGGAGATGGCATTGAGAGGACGATTATTATTCGCTCTGGGAAAATAAAGTAATCTATGGAATCCTTTTCGATCGTATGAACCAGCGATAAGGAACAGTTCCGACCACGCTTATTCAGGTATTTTCCTGGTTGCTCGCCGAGCTTCAAGAGGAGGAACAAGAGGAGTTGTATTTTTCTGGGAAATAATTAAGAGAAACTAACGCTGGGGATTCATGGGAAGGACACAGTACCACGAAATAGATGAACCACTTTCCACTTGAACCGCTGTGGAAAGATTCGAGACAAGGTTTTCTCACTATACACTTCTAAAGGTCCTTCTTTTGTGCCAGTTTGGCAAATTCTTCGCTAATCTGGTTTCCCTCGCCCTCAACTAAGGAATACTAAAGCCTTTCTCGTCATTACACCTGCAGGCATTGTCGATGTAAAACACCATCTTACAATTTTTTGCTCCATTCATAAATAGAAGCGGCGGACGGAATAAAAATTGCAGTTACAACATTGAGCTCACAAACGTTTTGGAGCCACGCCACATAAAAATGTATTTTCGTTTCTCTTCGTGGCAAGTTAAAGTTAAAGTCAAAAGAATGCCGTACAAGCATACATTTCAAGGGTACTCAAAACAAGAAAATGCAGCGCACGAAAGCCGAATGACCCGAGCAAAACCTACAATTGCTTCCTTTCACGAAAATCATAAGTTGAGTCGAGAGAATTCATACATATGGAATGATTTTTAGTTCTGTCAAGAAAGAAAATCACATCTCATTCAATCTTAATTTTTTTTTACTCTAATATCGTTCTCGCTTTTCATTATATGCTTCAAAGCAGCTCAGCTGCCTTCCTGGCTCGCAGTACATACACACAAATAACCATACGAGGGTCAGGGTCATCTTCGCTTGCATTTTTCCACTGTAAAGTGAACGTAGGTGCATTTTAGGCTCTTATTGTCAAGCTTGATTCAGTATGGCAGAGAAACCACAGGAAAAGCATAAAACTCCACCTCCAAACCAGTCTACAGTGAGGACAACTTGCTAATACAAAAATTTAGTCTCAGCTTATTTCACAGTAGACTGAGGAGTACTGGGTGCAAAGAAAAAACGCGCTGCTGTTGGTATTTTTCATTGGGAAATTGGTAATTGCTAGTTTGCTACATTGCTATGTGCATTTCAGGTTATATACATCTACTTACTGCCTTCCAAACAAAATAAAATTCTAAGATTTCCCCCTTTTGGTTTAGTCACAGAAGTAATGTGGGTATTGCAGGTAACATTGTTAGAAATCCCCACCTGTTGTTAGCTTGTGATCATGCAGTTGCCTACAGCTGACAGATTTGTTTTGAAGCGTGACATTGACGAAAGTGTATGTCAAAATCAACTTCATAAAATATATCACTAATTCAAGGAAAATGGAAAATTCAAGTTCAATGTGGTCATCCAGGCGCAATGACGTCCCATTGTGCAACAATATTAGTGATTCTCCTGGACTCGTGAGGATTTCCAAGTATTTTACCAGCGAATTTAAAAGTGCTTGTTTGGCTTTATAAATTCTACAATGTAGAAAACAAGTAGATGCATAGCTATGGGGGCAAAAACAGTAGCAAGCTCTGACCGTTTTGCAGATATAGACAATTTAGTCAAAGTAGCAGCATGGCCTTCTTTCTTGGAACCCGGTAAATGGAATAATTTATGTAATTTGCTCTGATCTTTTTAAATACAACGTTTGGCAAAAATATATCGCTCCCCATCCCCACTAAAGAGTATCTCAGAAAAGAAAATCAGAAAAAGTTCCTCCTACAATCCACTCTACAGTGAAAAAATATGGTGTTAATGTTATTACAACCACTATAAACCTAACAGAACAGAATACATCACAATAAAACAGAAGGCATACCAGTAAAAATGAAGGAAATCAGAGAGAATAAAATAAAAAACCAAATGGGGGCATTTTTTTATCACATCCTTGTTTATTTTGGTTCAAAAAGTAGTGGAAATGGAAAAAAAGGCAAACAACATGAGCCATGACAAAGAAAAAAAATCAGAAAAAAAAACAAGGAACAAGATCACACTGATGATGGAACCCAGATGGACTCATGGGAGAGTTATGGGAACGGTGAAACACCAAGAACTGGAATACAAACATTAGGAGATGATCACTGTGGAAAAACTCTTTAGGGAGACTTGGAGGGGATATAAGCATGCTGCCCAGACTTGGCAATGTCTGCAAAATCACAGTTGAAGTGCCTGGGACAGGATGGCAATGAAACAGCAGAAGAGGAAAGAAACAAACAAAGGAGCCATCAAAAGGGGAGGAGAAAGAAGAAAATAACCTTGTTTTCTCTTGGTCTGCCTGTCATTTAAGACCAGATGACTGAACAAAGACAAAGGCTTTCAATGATCTTCAGAGAGTGACCAGATCTTGGTTATGATACAGTGTGAGAAGAAACATTGAAACGAACCGATTCAGACCCTCGCAAATGAATGCAAACAACTATGATGCACTACGACAGATGCAGGAGGGACAGTGGTACAGCAGTGTAAGAAGAAGAAAGAGAAGAGAGGGTCCCAAGTCGAAGCAACAGAAGATGGAGCCCAAGTTCAGGCTTTTTCTTTACTTATCTTTGTCTTCTCCCTCAATGGACTTTGCATCATCCTCAGAGTCCAGGTTCCGGCTGGTGTCCATGGGAGAGGGAGAAGGGGACGGAGATGCATGGGGTGCAATGGGGGGGCTGGGCACCGGTGCAATGAAGGGACTCTTTTCTCGGCTGGGTACTCCCGCATGGCAGGCAGCAGGACTCGGTGGGGATGGCTTTATGAATCGATCCCCCCCAGGACGAGGCATGGAACGAGAGTGGATCATTGACGGGTGTGCATGGCTCTGTAACATGGGTAAACCACTTTGAATCACTTTGTCAGTTCATTCACTGTGTACATTAGCAGGAAGGCTAAAACAAACAAAATTATGTAAGCCTATACTAGGAAAGACCACCTGTCCTGCAAACTTAGGATATCCTCTTCATATACTGAATGCACTAATACCTGCTTATTACATTTAAGTCACTTTTTTTTTTAAATGAGTAAGAGTTGTGGTCATTGCCTTCTTGGAACCAGGATGCAGCTTTTGTGCTTTCCTCTTTCAAGCTGAACCATGATGAACCTTTAAGCATAGATTTAAATTTGAAAGCTTCTTTTCAGGGACTTTACCTTCCTACCAGATTGCTCTTCATAAAAGTGGGAGAATACTTCCTCCCTTTTAACTGCTGGTTTGTTTCATTACACATGTTCATACCAAGCCATCTTAAGATTGACAAGAGGACACCAATATTGTTAAGGGTTGCCAAGGTGTAGGAGATAGAAAAGTAATGATGGCTAGCTTAAGGCCTTACAAACAAGCAATAGGCAACTGCTGTACTTGAATTGGAGCCCATGACTCATGAAATATATTTTTGACATCTCCATTATTTACAATGGTGATTACAAAAATTCATATTTACAAAAGAAACCTGCTTTCTGCAGGATGTAGACCTGGATAAGGTTTCCCAGGTAAAGATATTGTTCAACATGACATGGAGATCAGGATCGCAGTTCAAATGATGATTAACGACCAAAACAGTTCTAATTGAGGGAAAATTGCAATCACATTTACTAACATGCAGAAACAAGGAATTAAGCTCTCAGTACAAAGCAAGACAGGTACAGGTTGAGAGGAAGGGAATGTATTTTGGAAATTACAAAGGATAATTCCAAGTTAATGTCCTTAAGTGGTAATCATAAGGAGGTATAAACTGGTACCAATATTCCATCATCCTGCAATGAGATACACGTGACAACAGTTACTCTTAGCTGCATTTTTCTTCAGATCAGTGATAATTAGTGAAAGGTGGAGCCATATGCAATGTTACATAGCAATATTTTCACTTTAAGGCTGTCTGATGGTGGAGAATAAGCCAAATGCCCAGTTCTAGGGAAGACCTAAAATCATTGAAAAAGGCAAATCTGTTCTTCCTTTTCTTAACTTTTCACTTGTGCTGTTTTTTTTGTTGTAGTCAATTTATCATTGATATATTTTTGTTGTGCATTCCTGTTCATACTGGGATGGGCAAGATCCCAGAGCAGGATGACAGGGGATTAAGAGAATAGACCAGTTTTTTTGTTATATACTATGGTTGAGAGAATTCTTTTTCCTCTTTCAGCTTTCTTTAATTTACTGGGCTCTGTGGGATTCTATCATTATTTTTTCTTCAAAATTGTTCATATTTAAAAAATTTTGATTTTCAGAGTTTCCTCAGTCCGTTGAAGGGAATGCCTAGGAGGAAGGGAAGGTCTGATAAAACTATGAATGAATCAATGCATTGTAACAGCCCTATTCAAAATCTCTTATGTCTTCATATTTTTAGTCACTGGCACAAAGTATTCTCTGCAATACACATGATCAATTAGGAAATTATGGCTCCTCCAAAATCATCCCTTTCCACCCAGGTACCAAAAATGCATCATGTCTCAACAGAAAATGAGGATTTAAAAAGTGAGAGCACATGGGACTCACACTGGAGTGAGTAAGGGAAGGGGGAGGAGAGGTGGAAGGAAGGGAATGAGCAGGCATGAGGGGGATGCTCAACTGGCCACAGTGGGTGCACAGTCCCATCCCACCTGCACATGAAATTCCCACAAACGAACTTTCTCGGGAAACATTTCCACTCCCTCCTCCTCCTGGTTTGTCACTTGCACCAAGCCCTGCAGAAAGAAAAATTATTTCAGTTGACAGATACCAGATTATCAAATATTAGACCTCACACCTTTCTCAATCATCTGCTGCCAGTCTACATGGATCCAGTTTCACAATTTTTCTTGAATTCATGCTCAAGGTCATCATAAGGAATTCCTTAATACTGGCAGAAAATTATATATTTTGTTTTCAACAGAAGTTATTAACGTGACAACAGCTCTAAAATAATTAAAATTGAACTTGTGCCATTTTTGGGGAACCATAATTCATGCATTGAGGCAATATTCATTTGAAAACAGAAGCTAAATAAAAGTCTTGCATGTGCAGACAGGCCATTAATGACACATGTACAGTAAGCTAAAACCTACTTGGGGGGGGGGGGAAATACTTTGAGTCCTGTTGCACTGAGCACATGTACTTCCATCATGAACCTAATTTTTGCGGAAAAATTTGAACGACAATAGAATGGATCAGAAGAGAAAGCAATGCGGTGCAGGATGGGAATCAAACACAGACAGAGCACAATTACATTTTCAACACTGAGAACACTTCCTGTTCACAGTTGCCAAGAATATAACATTCCTAATGTCATCACTGCATTCCACAAATGCAAAAAAAAAACTAAACTAATCCAGAAATTGTACAAAGATTTTCTCTATATGTGGACACTTCACTGGGCAGTACTACATTGAATTTTGATGAACACATTGAAAAAGAAAGCCTAGAGCTGATTCCAGAGGATCTTCATCTCGACCTGAAGCTGTAGAATGTCAATTCAAACCTTGGTGCATTATGTCTGCCAATCAAAACATTTCATCTATGGAAACAGAGAAAATTTTCCCATACCAGGAGAAAGTGGTCGAGATGCATTGGGAGATGGGCAGATGTAAGGAATGGGACTGGAAACAGTACGTGGGCGTACCACACCCTGGGATGCCATCTCATTGAACACCCTTTCTTCTTCCATCTCCAAGCTAAAAGTATCACCAATGAGCACCCCTCAACAGGCCAACAATATGGGACCACCACAAAAAAGAAAATCTTACCTTGACTCAGATTCAGAGAGATTGCGACACAGTGCTTCCCGTCGCTCCTTTTCCATCATAAGACGCCGTTGAAGACGAACGTTCTCATCACGGATCTGCTTTTCCTCCAGAGCATACTGCTGCATCTTCTCCACATCTGCAAAGCAAATAACATTTTAAGGGTATCATTTTACTACTGACTTCATATGGCAGTCAAAACTCATTTGCATTGGTATAGCAATGAGCAAAAAAAAACCCAAATACTTATAGAAAAGATAAGTCAGATGGGAGAATCCTAAAATCAATGTAAAAGATTCAAGTTAGGCAAGCCCAGTCCATAGTGGACCTCCTCCAGGGAAGTGAATTTTCACAGATGGAAAGGAAGGAAAATTTTATCAGTTGCCAGATGCACCAACACAATAATTTGGCTAGTAAGCCTGTCCCCCTTGCCCTGGCAGCTTTTGTCCCTATTAGTTAAAAATATATCCATCAGCTTCAAATGTCAAAGGGAAACAGAATTCTGGTCTCCATACCATGACCTAAGCTGAGGACTGGAAGTACATGGGAGACTAATAGCAGCTGATGCTTTTACTGCAGGAAGCAAGTTTCAAATATAGAACATGCATAAAATAAACTTAAAACTCAAAACAAACATATTTGTTTATGGGACATTTACATGAAAAACTACCTCCACATATATGTTATTCATATGGATGTGTACTACTTCACATCAATTGTGAGGAAATGTTTAGAACTATTAGCTATCAACAAAGGCAGCAACAAATAGAAATGAGACAAAGTGTTGTATTTTTGGATATCAAGTAGACAAAGAAGACCTTGGCAATACCAGGGTCAGGAGTGGTAAGTGTCAGGAACTGGTACTTCTAATCTCAGATTACTTTAAAAACTTTAAAAAACCCAATAAATTCAACACAATGGACACAAGGAACTCACGCTCCTGTTGGGCTTTGTATAGCTGACGCTTCAGCTTGGCTACTTCTCCTCTTAGATGCTGGATATGGGTGGTCAGATTCTCAACACTGTCTCCATTGGCCACATCAAGTGGAGAAGATGGAGATGACACCGGGTGATCCAGCTTCCCTTGCAGCATCCTGGAACAGGACATGAAAATATGATTCATTTTAATTATTCATTCATGAATCATGAACATAAGCTTAAAACTGCTCAAGAAGCCAGAGTTAAGTCTTGCACCAACCGTTTCTCTGACTCTAACTTCTCCATGCGCTTCCAAAGTTTATTGACCAGGGCCTCCTGCTCCTGTTCCAGGGTATTCTCCAGCTCCACTTTCTCCCTTCTAAGCTGCTCCAGGTTCTCCTGCTTGGCCAGGGTCTCAGCCTCCAGCTTCTCTATCTTCCTCATCAGCTTGTTTACCAGGCACTCCTGCTCCTGTTCTAATGTCTGCTCCAGCTGCACCTTTTCCTGCTTAAGCTGATTCAGCTTGCGGGACAGGTCATTTGTGAGACACTCCTCCTCCTGCTCATAGTTCAGGGCCAGTGTCTCCTTCTCTTTCTTTAGGCTTTGAATCTTTTTCAACAGGGTGTTGCTTATGTACTCCTCTTCCTGCTCAGCTCTTGCTTGCTGAAATAAATAAATAACAGGGTCATTGAGGACACATACATTAAAAAATTATAATGAGCTGCTTTGGTAGGGAAAATCTTGCATCCACAAAGTCAAAGCAATACCTTAATCCATTCAGAGGATGTTCAGAGAAATTGTCTACCAAATTAACATCATGCCAAGAGCTAAACAACACTGTCTGGATACTGTAGATTTCACACTGAGCAGAGTCCAGACAGTGAAATCTACAAATATAAAGACCTATATGTAAGAGTGAAAGATAAAATGTTTAAGTTAGCAGAGATAAATAACTCTCAGCTCATTTGAAAACACTTCCAGGTAGTCCTACACAAACCACATTCACCATTGTGGATGTCTGTATGTTGCCCACTTGAGCCATCAGGTCACCAGTGACAATTATAATTTAAAAATAATAAATTAAGAAACTGAAGGTTTCAGACAGAAGACAAAGACCTCCTAAAATGAAGGTATAGACATAAATAATGCTTAAGATCTTGCATTTGAAGTCTGGTTTGGGTCTGAATGACCTACATTCAAAGGTAGGCTAGGCAAATAAGACAGATTCTAGGGAAATGGCCTCACCATACCTGTTAATGGCTTTAACTGTTTCATACCTAACCCAAAGAAATGCTACTTAATGTTCTACACAGGTGGGCTTTTTCTTTAAACCTTCTCAAATTTGTAGAAGATATCTAGGCCTTCACAATGGTGTATGTGATATTTACTAAAGCCTACATTGCATTTCCTTGGTACTTGAAAAAGGTTGCAGTGCAACTAAGAAGTTCTGAAGCTATTCTTACCTGTGAATTATTCACCACCAAATATTTTTTTACTCTGTCATCAATGATTCACCACCAGAATGTATCATTTAGTCACACAGTTAATTTACATCACCCAAATCTTATTCCCTTCACCAAATGATTTCACCATCAGACTTAACTCCTTGTATCCAACTCCAAATTCATATTCCATGAAATGACCACCAAACTTCAACTAGACACCAATAATTGTCACATTTCAAATATCAAAAGGGAGCAAAGCTATTTCTTGTTTAGTGGGTCTGCAGGGCAGGTGTGCCATACTGAACTCCCTTACATATTCAGAGGTACAAGGAGACCAGTTACACAGATCCTCTCCAGAAGCCCCAATCAATCTTGCAAGCAAGCAATGTTACAATCTCATCTTGCCATCATAGCTCAAACCAGAAGTGAAGGAAAGTCCATTCCTCAATACAGTTGAAATTGCTAAACAATTCAAGGGTTTGATAAAGAAAGCATGTTTGGTGTGGGCTAATGCAGATTTGGTGATTGCAGCAGCTGTGATGCAATGGAAAATAAAATTTGGTGACTGACACCAACATAATTTTTTGTAATCTGGTGATAGAGTCTACATTTCTGTGGACTTTTCAGTCCACAGAAATGGACTTTCCACTTAGTGACAAGCTCATTATTGGTGGGAGATTCAACATGCATTTAAAAAATACATAGACCAAGACTACAAGGCTACTGTTATGGTCCACTGTGGTACAATTTTGATGAACAGAATGGGATATTCACAAAGCCTAAAAGTTTGATTTCACAACTACAAAAAATGTGAAAAAATAAGAGAAGGAATATGGAACTAAATAGCATGCTAAGGTCTACATAGTGTTTAAACTACTTGCAACAACATCAGATTGTCATAAATATTCTTAGATGTCAGACAGCTGGTTGATCAATAGCTCTGTCTCAACCGATCAGAAGCCACAATTCCATATTCTGCATCAGGACAGGGAGGAATCCCCATTTACCTCCAGTAAACATAGGCCATCATGCTACTCTGACACTGGCCATGTGTATCATCTTGGTATTACATTGGCAGCAGTCCATTCAAGAAGTTTTGAAGGCATATGTAGTGACTGTAGTGATTACAGCATTTTTCACACAAGTCAGGTTTTTCTTTTACTTTATTTTAAAATCAAGTAAAAGAAAAACCTGCATTTTTAATGCTCATACAAACTTCCCATGTATGGCTGTCTAAATCTAGTAATAATACTAAAGTCTGGTTCAAGTAAAAAATTCCATAATATCCTCTCCAATTCATCATTCCTCCATACTCTTTGACTGTCACATACATCAGAACATGCAATGAGTTTGCATACCTATGGACACTTATTCTATTTCTAATATAGTATAAAAGGAGCATCATTTGCAATAGTGAGAAAGCTTGCCAGTCTGACATTGTTCTTCATTGATGCACACTTGTGCACATCCATGGAGCTTATAATTTCATTTAATAGCTAAAAGAAAAAGTAATTACTTTTAGAATGAATGTGGAATAATCAAAATTAACTTATTAAACCTAGCTGGGATCCCTTAAAATTACCTGAGGTTGATTAAAAGAGAAGCTAAGACAAGAATAGAAAGAAAGGGAAAGAAAAATAGACCATCAAATCTCTGATCAAATCCTGGCTTGACCAATGAGAAGCTTCAAATCCACATGGCCACAATGCCTTCCTATTGGTCATGTGTTCAACTTCAGGTCATACTTATGTCACACTTACTCCTGAATACTTCCCAATAGGAATAAAAATATTGTCCAACAAATTTGTGGCAAGCCCAAAATGCAAGTTTCTTGGGAACTTGACTTCTGAACATAGAGGAAAGTTTCAATCTTTCTTTGTTCATGTGATAAAGCATCAATGCAATTTAGGGGTATTGGCAGCCATGTGTAAAGTAAGCATATTTGAAAATAGTGATTTTTTAATATTATTACTGAAGTCACCCTCCCTTCCTGAATACTGCCACTTCTCATGCAACTGGTGTTATATCTGCTTCACAAAACAACTGATCCTGATTAAACCAAAGACCGAAACATTAATCATGAAGTACTCACTTACACCACAATAGGGGATGGAGATGAGTTTAAATGAAAAACCATTATAAAATTACAAGAATGAAGGCTGCATTTGGAAGCACACACATAAAAAGAATAACCCAGTATCATGTCAGTAGGCCCAGAATTGTTTGATTTTGATTGATGGAGCTAAAAAGTAGGTTTCATCAGTATCCAGGCCATCAGGAAATACCTTGTTCCATACAAGTTGGCATTGGGTACAGTTGTGAGGACTGTATTTGGCATGATAACACCTGGATTTTGAGATGAAGGGTCTTCACTCAAAAAATAGCAAACCTACAGAACTCTATGCAGGTAAAAAAGCCTCCAGGCACAGAAGAGCAAGCCTGATTCCTCCAAGTTCGCTAATAACACATAATGCTGTGGATCTGACTGATCTATAAAACAATTCTACAGCAACATTGACTCCATGCTGAAATGCCACCTCACTTCTCTTTGGTTCATCCTATTGAGTTGCACTTTCGATGCTCGGGATAGAAAACTTTAAAAGCCACTGCTCGCTCTAACTATGATATGATATGATGGGAAAGGATAAGCCAACACCTCGTGGCGAACATGAAACTCACAATGGTGACAGACTGTTGTTTGAGGGTCTTGTTCTCCTCCACGAGAGCTTTGACCCGGAGCTTGAAGGATTCTAACTCCAATCGCAGGACCTTGTTAGCCTGCTGAAGAGATTCTATTCTCTTTTGGAGCTGTTCCCTCGTGACAGGGGACGGGGGCATCATAATAGGTCCCCCATCTATACTGCTCGAGTCACTCTCGCTCGCACTGTCTCGGTCCGCCATCATGCTCTGTCTCCCTCCCTGTGATCCAGAGGTGTCAGATCCCATTCTCTTTCTCCCCACTTTCCGTCTCTCTATTCGCTCCAAGACAAAATTAATGTTTTTTTTTTAATCAAATTTTTACATAAAACTACATAAAGATTCTTTGAAAAGCTTTTTTTCTTCTATAAACTCGACTGCTTTGAGAACACCGTACTGGTCACACAACATTTTGTAAGTGGAGGAGCACTGCAACCGGCATGAATCCTCTTCAGTTCTCAGTGGAGGGTAGATTGCTGCTCTGCGGTTCTGCGAAGAAAATGTAACCGCAGGTTCAACTGCTAATTCAAGGCAGTTGCAGGGAACATGATCTCACAATAGGCTCTTACCCAGGACGCCAAGCGATAATATTTTTCTATCAAACACCTCTATTGACCACGTCCTGTTTACATCCAGCTCCTTTATGCTCGTTTGTTTTTTTCCTTTTAGAAGTGATTTTTCCCGCCAGATTTTTAAATGGTCAGATGAGTTTAGGTTCCCTTCCATTTACTCTTCCACTGCATTTTACCTCTTGTATTAATTTCTGTTTTCTGAATTGTCTTCTTGACTCCATAAATAGGCTGATATTTCTATAGAAATTATGACCGTAGAAAGTCCGAACTGCCAACAACATATGTAAGTTGAAGCTTCCGTTTTATCTAGACAAGGGATCTTCGGTATCGGCAACCTTTCTGATTAGCTCCTTACAAATGTCACATTCACAACTATAAAATAAAATATGACGTCGTGATGATATTCATACTGAGTTTTGTCAATCGATTCGTCCGGCGTTACTTCGCGGCTAAAAATTCCTTTATTCACTTCCTATGACTCTGACTCATTGTAGCTGGTTACCATCACGCTTCTCCCCATTCGTGTTCTAGAGAGTCATCGGAGTCACGGAATGCGTTTCCGTCTGTGCGTTCTTCCAGACATTCGCTTGGTGTTCGGTCCTTTCAGTAGCTGGTCCGATTGGTGGCCTCCTCTTGTCTGACCGAACTGACCTCCTTTTCCCACCGGTTTGGTTGGGAAAGGAGAGTATGCGATGATTTCGTATGAGAGATGTTGAAGGCATTGCTCGACGATCGCGTCGTCCAGTTCAGCGATAATAAGAAAGCATATGATTTCTATTCAACGCAAAAGGCGAGCTTTAACTCCAGTTCTCTGTAGTTCTCTTTAACTCCAGTCCTCTTTTGCTCCTTCTTCGTCTGGACGAATAAAAAGAAGAGGAAAGAAAATAAAATTTTCTTTTCTTTTCCCTCTCTCTTTCAGACCAAAATGAGAGGGAAATCGGAGTGAGTGTTCGTTAGTTTTTAAGAGTACACTTGTTAATTCGATTTTTCACTTTACTTGAGATTGACTTCTGATGAATTGACAGTTCTGTATTTGGCTGTCTTGCTTCAAATAAAAGTCTAACCGACAAAAAGCATACTTTCCCTTCATTTATTGCTTCCAGTAAGTCTGCTTTCATTGGTACAAATCGCAAACAGAAAACAATGGAACATACTTTTGCTCCGTCCCACAGCGAGAAAATATGACAACTGTCGGCTTTCCGACGGGCAGTCACGACGCCTCGATTGAGAACCGACCAGAGTCCGAAGACATTGGACGACGTTCGCTGAACAGACGAGTCTACTGCGTTGTTGGGTCCATCGATCATGTCGTGCCTACTGTGTTCTTGGCACGCTGGAGTGTCCGAGGCATGTAAGGAATTCCAGTGTATTCTTTTTCTTCTTCCTATATGTGTCTTCTCTTTCGTTACGCAGTCCCTTCACGTGACTAAGACCGAGAATCTCAAAGGATTTCTTTGCTGAAGGAGAAAATCCAAATCCAAATTCAATAAAGGCACCAAACTCTCCAATCGAGTTGACTCCGTGCTTCCAGAGTCAATATCTCAAAGTGCAAGAGCCAACTCAACTGGTCATTCTAAGTGGAAAATCTAGCATCTCTAGCTCAAAAAAAAAAAAATAGAAAGTTAAACTAGTTAGCACTTTCAAAGATTCACGTCGAGAAGTTCATGCAGTTATTTAAATTAATCCTCTCAAGCCTTCTTCACGTATACAGACGTGATTAGATTCCAAACAAATTCAGTTATCCACGTGTAAAAGTTTAAGCGCTTTTCCCTTTTCTTGCTTTTATTTTCTCATTACATTTGCAGGTTTGAGCCGTTTGATAGCGCGTTCAAAAATCGGTATTTTCTATGCAAGATGCTTGCGGAATTCCGTCATAAGAATCTATGAGACATATTCCTCGGGCTTTAGGTAAACTAATTGTCCTATAGAGCGTCTAAATTAATGCACGACGCATTTGCGTTCCTCATTGCATTAAATCCCAATTTCGTCAGAAATGTTGCCTCATTCGAGCGAACCAACTTTGAGATTGCATCAATTGTGAGATTCGACTTCATTCAACCCAGTGCTATTGAGATTATTTATTCACTCTGAAATCGGAAACTCTGCGAACGCTTCTAAAGTGGTTAAAGGGGGTTAAAGGAAGTGACCATGACCTTGCATGCATTCTACGGATTTGAAAGCGTGCCAAACATGTGTGTGCCACTATTAGCTCTGGACCAAAAAAAAAAATCGATTAGCCCATGAACTTCGGAAGCATACACCAAAGCATCCCGGCATTCATTCGGAAGCCCGAACTCACGGGAGACAGTCCCGGGACATGAGCCTTCGTCCACACGGCTGACGAAGCGAAGCCGTGCCACGTCGAAGCGGCCCCGGCACCACGCCGGGTCGATTCGCTTCCCCCTCGCTCCGGGGCGAGAACATGCTATGTGAATGCTGTGGGAGCCCGAGTGGACGCGATCAAATTTCAAGCCTCATTTGCTAGGTCATTAGAGTCCGAGAGGGAGGGAGGGGGAGTTAAATGGCATGAGACTATTTTAAAGTCGAAAAGAAAGTTCATCAGAGTCGAAATCCTGTCACAAGTTTTAGCGCTTGAGAGGATAAAATATAGCTTGTGTATATACGAGATTTGACCAAAAAGTTCGGGGAGAGAAAATTGTAATTTGTAATTTTAAAAAATGTTAAACGCTATCAATTGCTGCACCGAGCAAGTACAGAATGTCTTTGATTAATATATGAAGTTGGTAAGCTCTAGCCCAAAAATTGAAAATGGGTCTAAAGGGGAAGAGGTTTGAGGACATCCAGACGATCCAGACTAACGCGACGCTCGTGCTGCTTGCGTTTCCAAAAGAGAACTACCAGAGATGTTTGCAGAGGATGAGACAACGTTGGAGAATGTATGTGCAAGTACGAGGAGATTACTTTGAAGGTAATTGAATAGCTTTCAAGTGCTCCAACAAGGACACGAGCAAACAAATCTCCGAACTTTTTCATCACACCTCGCACACTCAGGGGGAAAAAAAAAACACTTCCTTCTCTCCACGAGTTTCTGACCGTAAAAAAAAAAAATGGAAGAGAAACTCGCATGATCGGAATTTTAAGAAGCGCAAGATTATGCTCTTCAATTTGTTGTGACACATGCCTCTCAAGACTTCCCGGAAGTACCCGAAGCTACAAATAATCTATGAAGGGGAATTTCTTCTCGAAAAAGAGACGTGAAACTCGACCACGACCCAGAAGATGAATATCGATGAAGGTCATTAAGGAACGTTAGGGAATGTTTAGGAATGCCGTGCAGCTGCTGCTGCTGCCACTTCTCGTGCTTCCCAGAGGTTCATCTTCCCCAAAGGATAATTAGCCTCCAGCCGCCAGAAAGCGAGAGCAGAAGCATGGAAACGGCGGAGGTGGTGGATGGGAAATGGCCTCGATCGATACCAGCCTTCCCCTAAGAACTTAATATTAATGGTATTCCAAGTTCGACTCGAAGACCTGACCTTTATCCGTTTCCGCCTGCCCACGCATCAGACAGATGAATGAAATGCATCGATTGTTTAATTGAAGAGTAAGCCTATAAATAGCTGCGTCTGGTGATGCATGTTCTTTTTTGAATCTCATTTTCGAGACGGAAAAACCGTTACACTTTTTCTCTCTGGTCTGTTCCAATTTTTTTTTTTTTGTCTCGGCTGAATTCGATTTTTCACTTTACTTGAGATTGACTTCTGATGAATTGACAGTTCTGTATTTGGCTGTCTTGCTTCAAATAAAAGTCTAACCGACAAAAAGCATACTTTCCCTTCATTTATTGCTTCCAGTAGGGAGGGGTGGGGGGGGGGGTGGGGCGGGGGGGGGGGTGAGTGGGTTAAGGTTCTCAGGGATTGTCTTGACCCTGATACCTGCAGCATCTCGATTTCAAGTGAGAACAAAGGGCAAAGGAGCCTCGTCTCAGATCATCCGGTAATCAATCTGGTCGGAACTGGAACGGAAAGAAACAAAGGATCGTGCAACCTGGAACCAACGAAGGAAAGGAACGAGGGATCGGGCAACCGTGGAACCAGTTGCGCTCTGGACTTGGGGGGGGAAGCGTTGCCATGGCGACCACCATCCGCTCTCTTTTCTCCTTCCTCGATCTATGGGGGTGACAGAGGAGGGAAGGGTCTTTCTCTCTCCTCGCCCATCCAGCCTCTTCTTTCCCTCATCTCCCTGATCTCGGCTTACCTGATCTGTCTGGGGGATGTTCCGAACGAGGATCAACAAGAGCTCCGAAACTTATCCGGATGGAGCCGAAGAGGTAAAAACAGATGATACGTATTGAGCTGGGCATGCCCCAAGCATTCGGTCGATAGTGGTAATGAATCGGAATCGAGTCATAGAATCGTGCATCGGAGAAAGTCTCACCTTGATGCCTTTTTATGCATAAGCTTTAAGTTGAACCATCAGTAAAAATAAGAAGTCCAAATCCTTACGAAAAAGGAGGAAGAATCGCGAGAGATCACGCCCCAAAATGCAAGGCGAGGCGTGAAGGCATCGAAAAGCACATAATGCCATGATTCTGTCTGAGATGCGATTAGCGCTCGGACCTCTGGTTTCCACATTCGGTGGTGAAGCGAGTCCCCAGAGACAGTGGGTCACATGATTCCTTTGTTAATTTGCTCACGGATGAGCAAATTAGCAAAGGAACCGAGATGTTGCCCTCTTCGCGGATATTTTCCCTCTGGATATTGGAGGCAGATCACTCCAAGAAGTTTCTCGGTCGCAACACATCGTTATTGCGAGAGTCCGGATTTACAACCGGATTGAAGGCCATTCGGGACGAGGGTGGGTGGACTCCTCAGATAAAAGGGAGGGCTCGATCGGATTCCATTAAGAGGGGAGGCTGATGGCGAGGGTTGTTTATCGTGTATAACGCCGAATAATACTTTTCGGGTCTCTTCTCTCTTTGGAAAGGGAAACCCAAACCATGCATATTTGCATCGTGTAGAATTTCCCTCTCCGTATCGCGCGTGTTTCTTACGGGCTCGAGCGAGACGCGATCGGATGGCGATGAGGAAACCTTAGAACTTCTCGATTGAGAAACGGGAAACCCACGGGAAAGTCCCTGAAAAGAGTGAAAGCTGAGACGCGTTTCATTTGCATTTTTAGTACTTATAAGTACTTATAAGTACGTAAGCGGATCCGAATCGCACTTGTTCAAATTAATTCCACGCTTCTGCGGCAGTACTTTTCATCGGAGTCTCTTCATCGAAAAAGTTATAATTTTGCTATCGAGTTGAATTTTCGTCGGTTAGGACTTGAAGCGCTGAAAAGCCCGCAGGCCGACTCGATTCTTTTAAGGTAGTCCAAGCCATTCTACGATATTTTTGTCATTTATTTTAGGACGGGGCACACCATGGACCCAAAAGATAACGCGCTTGTACGGTTCACAAAGAGAAAAAGGGTGCCTGCCGTGACACAGGTGCCACAATCGCCTGGCACACGTGCCACAAGCCTCTCTCCTGTGGGAGACCCTGGCAGCAAATGAGGAATTCCCCTCAAAATCGCCAGTCACGGCGCGAGCGAAGTTCATCGATCGGCATTCACGTAACTACCGGGAAAGATCAATGAAATGTCTCGCATGTGGGCACACATGTCGCTCACTCGTCTATTTATGGAAGGGGTCTACGTGCACGATTCCTTGCTGCTTCTTTCGTTCCCTCGCAAAGTCGATTGGGGGTTTCGTTATTCACGGGGAAGAAATTGAACAGCAATTTAAATATAAACGACGTCAAGAGATTCTTTTAGATTAATATTGTATTAATATATAATTTAGATTAATACGACGTTGTTGCGAATCACGTTTTGGTTTCGAGCGGAAACGGTCGGCGACGAAACTCCGTTATTCGTACGGCTTCGTTTAACGCGATGAAAGATTGCCAAATTGTGTCTTCATCGTTTGTCTCTCGATAAGCTCATCTGCGTAACGAGCGGCGAAAACGATGCGGAAGACCCGAGGACAAAAGAGAAAAGTGGATTCAGTTTCATCAAGAAAACTTCATCGCATCGATGTCTCATCCGAGCCCTGATGTGTAGTTGGCCTCTTTCGAAGCCCAACAGCACGCGTAGAGTACTTCAAAACGCATCGTCTCGAAAAACTCTCCTTAAGGTTTCCCAGCTTGTGCGAACGACGAAGCAAAAAAAATAAAGAGAAAAAAAAGAGACGTAGCCACAATGAACGGCGACAATTCTGGCTCTAGTTATGACGGAGGCGCCTTGGCTCGGGGTGTCATCGCTGCCGAGAGCCAAGGCGCCTCCCTCGTCTCTTGCCTCCCTCGTCTCCCTTGCCTCCCTCGCCTCTTGCCTCCCTCGCCTCTGGTCCATGGGGGTGAATGGACGAATCAATGGCGGGTCGTTTCTGTCTGGTTACGAGGCAAAATCCGAGAAAAGGACTCGGTGGGAACAGATTCTGTTTCCGCAAGGGGGGCGCAGTTTCGGAAATAAATTAGAAAAACGAGGCAGGGAAAAAGAGCGAACAATTTTTAATTGTTTAAATCTCAATGCGAATCAATGCTCGGTTCACATGGTAAAAAGTTTCCATTGAAAATTTATGGTTGAGAAAAAAATTTGATTGAATGAAACTTAATGACTTTCGAGGAATATCTTATTTCCATAAAATTCGTTACGTATTTTGTGATTGTGTACTGCTTTACGCCATCAAATATTTTATATAGGAAAGATTAACAAAGATTAACAATAAATTGCACCGTGAACCGAGTGTAAAGAGGAATGCATGCAAAACTGATATGCAATATTCACTACCGTTTCCACTCGTGAATTCAGTTTAAAATCACGTATACTTTGCATATTCATTTTAGTTTTTGCTAATTGTTTATCGGCATCACAGTTAATTTTACTTCGACATTTAATCGTGTTCGCTCTATATCGATGCATTTCAATTTTGCAGTCCTTGCACTCGTGATTCCATTTCTGCCGTTATCGAAGGAGGAAAAGCAGGACCTGTAAAATGATTCCCGACGCGGCAGTTAAGGAATTTAATTACCGGCGGAGATTGAATGCCTTTGTCGTGTTCTTAGCTCCTAGACTTTCTCAGATCCTTTGAAGACTGGAGAGAGGGAGAAAAAAATAAAAGTTTGGAAGTCGACGCGAGTGGAATTTCGTGGAACTTCGTGGAATGGACTACTGAATCAGGAATGGACTTTCGAATCTCTACTGGCACGCTGCCAGTTCACCAGTCGGTTCAAAAGGTCGATTTCGGATTCGAGAAATTTTGTCTGCGACGAAATTTGATGAAAACAACTCGCAATCTACGTTCACCTTACTCGCGTGTTTCCACTTTTGCGACGAAGGAAAGATGCTTGAACCGTTGCGGAAAGACGATAGCGGCCCCAGACAGACCCAGACGGGGTGGAAATGAGGGATTAGCGACGATAAAAAGCAGCCTTCCATGTTCATGGAGAGGGGGGGGGGGGGGGGGGGGGGGGGGGGGGGGGGGGGGGGGGGGGGCGAAAAAAGCAGCCTTCCATGTTCATGGAGAGGGGGGGGGGGGGGAGGATGGAGGAGGGGGGGGGGGGGGGGGGGAAGCTAGGCGGATTCAGCCGAGAGGGAAGGCGGCCCCGCCCAGCGTCTCTGAGAGAGGGGCAGGCCGGCAGTCAGGCATGGCGTTTCGTTTCCATCCCTTCAATCCGACTTGTCTCCCTTCGTTATCATGCTTTCTTTTTGCCCTTTCCGCTACTCCTCGGAATGAATAATTGAAAGGGTGGGCTTTTTTTTATTTATCGTTTCTTCTAACGAGTCTTGTGAAACTCGCTCCAACGGACGCAACAAGATGCGTCTCGACAAATCTTTAGAACTTTATCGAATCACGGTGCAGAATGAAATGTGAACTATTGTCGGTGCTCACCGTAGTAGATCCTCCTCACCCAAGAGAGAAGGAGTTTCAAACACGATATTTTTTCTCGAGTCGAGGCAAATGAGCTCACCAATATTTCTCCCCAAGATAGCTTAGAATAAACAACTGAAACTCGGAACAAATGAATGAAGATGAAACGATAACAACGAAGGACTTGGAGCCTTCGAGTAACGCCCTGGGGTAGAGAGAGAGAGAGAGAGAGAGAGAACCGCAGATCCGACAACCGTGTCAATCGAGTGGGGAGGAGAGGGAGGGTTCCTCCTGGAGGATGGGATGCTGCAGGATCCCTCACAGCGCACCCGCACTCCACCCCAGCGCGCTCAGTCCTCCGCTTGGCGTCCGTCTGGTCTTGCGTCTCTCGCGTTGTGTGTGGGGGTCGTCGTGGGTCGAGTCTCTGAGCGGGAAGTGCGTGCGTCGTGCGTGTGTCGGTGCGATTCGCCGTCCCCCTTCGGGTGTTTTCACGAGTACTATGTTATGAAAGGGGATGGGGAAGACGAGGGGATCGTGAGCTCGGCCGGATCCCTGTCACTGGATCGATAACTGCGAGCGTTCCTAGCCATCCGCTCTCTCCTTTCCGAAACATCCGACTCTATCTCCCCCTTTTTATTCTCCCATTCGTCTCTTCTTTGTCCGACGTGTGAGTTTGGCCTATTTGTTTGCCGCTCGCGGAAAAGCAGATTTTGAACTTGTTCGACTTGCCTGTATCCGGGGCGACACGGAGAGTGCCGTTGAAGTTCGCGCACTCTCTGCGCATTAACACCCATTCTGGAACATTCGACGAGCGCAGCCAACTGGAAAGCCGAGCAGATTTTCCAGTAAACAAAGCAGGTGTCGCCGCAACAATGCATGCTAAAACGATCGTGACGTTTTTCGGGGACGTCAGCTCCCGAAAGTGTTTGTATGCAGAGGAGAAAGGCTCTTTTGTGCGTCGGGCACGTTCCAGGTCATTAACATACCGAGGCCCCATCGACGGCCCTTCTCTTTATTTGAACAGGAGGTGAAAGGAGAGGCAGGTGAGTTAACCTCGAGACGGGCGAGAAGCTAATCATTTCGGGTCGATCGACCGAATAGAAAAACACAACTCGGGACTTTGTCTGGACCGAGTCTAGAACATAGATCGATGGCAGACCGTCACCGTCATCGTCACCGCAGCAAGCGATCCCAGGGAGTCGACACGACGAGACGGGACGACCTCGGATCTCTCTTATCGACCACGCTGTGGTGTCGGTCGTGATGTTTGCTTTCCTCGCCGATCACTTTTCCGAGCGACTGATTATCTGCTAGGACTCCCTCACGATGCTGTGTCAATTGCGAGGGTGATGTTAGGACGATGCTCTTTGGTGTGTGCTTGGTGTATGATCGGTGACGCATTCATCAAGATTCAGCGTTCGTTCGTCGCTGACAATCGGTCGCATCGTGCAGCGGCGCATCGACGGAAGGGTCCATGCTTTTTACTTAACGATTCCCGAATAGATTCCCAACGGATTGCGCCTCCCAGAAATGATCTTGACCCGAGCTTCCGTGACGGAGAGGTAAGGTCATCCACGGAGATCGATGATCTATCAATCCCCGACATCTATTCCCCCCTCATCATTAGTCACACTCCCGCGATCGATATCGTCGCAACGTTTCCGTGCTCGAGGAACAACGCACTCGTGGTCTTTTCCCCCTCTGCATTTGAATCATAGAATACATTTCATGCATTATTCATCACCCTTCTCCCCTTTCCTGATCGTTTGTGTCTATCGATCCTCACTGCACAGTACCTGTGTCGTCTGATCGCCTCTGGAATTATTAAGCGGTTTCCAGCCGCACATTCGTAATGAGTGCTTCCGGAAGCAACATTACGTAGTAACTCTGAATTAGTCTCCTTCTGCCGTAACTCACTTCAGACGGGGGGGGGGGGGGAGGGGGGCGGGGGGGGGCATTGCTGCATCGTGAATTACGACGCTTGTATGATCGGATTCCCTTGCTCAGATCACCCCAGATGGTTGTGTGTTCTCGGAGGAGTATTGAGTTTGCTCTGAGCAAACGAACGTGTGCTGGGCTTCGTATCGAAGGCCTCACAGCGAAGGCCTCGCGTTGTCAAGGCAGACGTCTATGGAATGAGGCTTGCTCAGATAGCGTCGTTCTCGGCTATAATTATTTTTTCTGATGGTCTTCGACCGTGACATTTTCTTTCCGATTGTTTGCGTAGCACCGCAATTTCTTTTAGTTGTAAGGAATTGATACGATATTTATTAAGATGTTTAAGTATTTCGAGAGAAACTTTTGATCGCCCTTTTCAACTTATTTCCGGCATTCGATTTGGTCACGGTTCGTCAATCATATTATGAGGGAAAATCTCCATATCCGCAAACATGTTGCCTTTTCCTCGCGGTGACAGCATGGACGAGTAGACCCAATGAAAAAAAAGGGCTATCGAGCAGACGGCGACAGGTGGCTCGCAATAAAAACAAAACCGATTTGCGCAAACGTCGGAGAAGCGCTTGCGCGAGGAATCCTTGCGACAGAAGCAGTTACGACATAACGGGCCGGTCAAATTCATTTCGGGAGTTGGAGAGTCGACTACAAACTCAAGTTAGTCTCCGAAAACATTTTCAGAAAGAGTGACGCCCTAGAAAAAAAAATCATAGCGTGAAATTCAGACGGTGTTCGTGTGTTTCGCATCAATTTATCATTCCTGCCCCGTTCTGCCACGCCTGGATCGCATGCATCTCGCATGAGTTAACTCAGGTGAGATCCGGAAATCAGCGAAAATTTCACCTTTGATTCCGAGGAGAAACGGTGCGAATTTCGTTGCTGTTTTCTTGCTGCACAACCAGTTCGTAGAATGAAAAGTCCAAGACTTCTTTTTTCCCCAGTGTGACGACGTCACCAGTGTGACGATGTCACGCCAGTATAACGGTGGGAAATGAGCGTGAAGCAGGCTTCTAACTCGGAATGGAAACTCCTGAGCCAACTCCTGTGAAATGGAAAGGAAAAGTGCAAATCTCTCTTCCTCTGGATTGGAGGACTCGGACTTGTTGCAGAGTGGCCTTGAACCACTGGCGATGCGGTTTCAAACCCGGGTCATAACCCCGGTCCAAGCACGATTGTAACCCAGGTCATAAGATTGGGTACACCCTACACAAAAACGAGCCAGCGCGAACTCCAATTTCCCTCCCTTTTTACTCTGAGAAAAGAAGAAAATCCGTTCAATCTTTTTGCCCTTCAAGATTAAAAAAAAAGAAAGAAAGAAAGGAGAAAACAACCTAGAGTTAGCCCTCGGTAACGACCTCTGGGTGTCAACTCGGGCAAGATGCCTCTTGACACTCCCATCAAAACTTCGAGTCAAGAGCCTCGGTCATGAGTAGATCATGGTGGAAACCATTGCTATCGAAGTTCCGTAGCACGTGATGTGAAGATGAATTTCTGACGCTGAATGTTTTCTCGTGTGTACAGGGTATCGAAGCATCGGAGAAAATGGCTGGTTGTGGGGCCAAATGCGCCAAGGCTGTTTTGGTCGCCTTCAATTTCTTCTTTTGGGTGAGTTCCCCGCTATCACGATTATGCGACTGCTTAAAAGAATACAGTAAGCAAAAGACAACTGTTTCCCATTAAAAATTTTAATTATCTTTATCCTAATTCCCTTTTTGTATTATTTTGTAAACCTCTTGCATATCTTATTGCTCATTCACCGTAGATATTGCTCCCGGACTCGGCGGGAAAAAAGTATTGCCCTTATTAAAAAAAAATGAATTCATCATAGACTTTCAATAAAAACGACAGCTACGAAATTCAGCCTGATAAACCTCTCCACGCAAAAGGCCGGTATAGCTCCCCGAAGCAGGAGCATTGGCACCAGATGGTACCGATGATGCCGAAGTGCAACGAACCTGCACCGCGAGGGAGAGGGGTCGCGTGACTGCCGTCCGATCGTTCACCTGCTAGTATTTATCCGAAAAGGTAGCAAAGGGCATAAAACGATTTATCACCATACCTTTATCATATGCAGACAGTCTATTGATATTGACTTATAGATCTCTTCCGATGGCAAAGATGGTAACTTCGAGATGAAGCACAGTTCTTTTTTTTATCATTTTAAGTACAGAGAAAAATAGGAATTTTAAGAAAATAAGAGTAGAGTGAATGATTAATTTCAGGGGGGCTTTTGAGCGAATTTCAAAAAGCTCTGTGATAATTGCGAAGATGATACGCGGAAGCAGCAATCAGGTAACAGCCAACTGTTGCCACTGAGGTGACTGTCAGAAAACATGAGCATTTGCATGAAAAATGACGAAAATATGCTAATAGGCTTTGGAAAGTATGCAGCTCGTGACTGTTTATCAACGTGATTCGTTGCCCAGGTATGACCAAATGTTCCGTCAACGACTGAAAAAATCTTAATGTAACGGAAACATATCAGTGAAAGGATGGAAACGAACCCAATGCAAGATTTACTGGCTGATCCAAGGAATTCCATCAGAAAGTGAAATGAACGACTCCATATAAAACCTAGACATGGCACATCATTTCCAGATCGAGCAACACTGGTAGGCCATTTCCTGATCCGCTTATGCTTGAATACTGAGAGAGATGAAGGATGCTGATCCCGAATGAAGTGGACCAACACGAATGAAACTCGTAAAGGGAAAATGGGCTTCCATAGGGGCTTCCAAAATATTTGCCCCCAGTACGACGTAAACGATCTTGCTTGTGGAAAACCTGGCTGAGCCACGTGAGAGCTCATTCAGGTTTGCATCTTTAGACGGGAAGAGATCGGTATTTGTATCCAATCTGCGTTGCACTGATTGTGTGCTGGAGGGGTAGCACAGCTCGTTTTTAGAAAGACCTTCGCCGTCTCCGGTTGATTGTTTTAAGTAGATTTTCCATGCAGACTTGAATTGTACAAGTAGGTTTTCCGCGACCATCGTTTTTCTCGCCGTACAGGAAGGGTGGCAAAGTATTGAACAACCATGAATATGCATCACGAATTTCTCATGCATGATTTTGAGATATGAAGCATGAAAACCTCGCATTTTAGGGGATCTGAAGAGAAAAATTCCCTAGGAAATAAGCAGTATATATTGTTTCCCTGTTTATGAAAGTAGGGAACTCTGACCAAGTTGATGATATCCGGATGGAAGATCTACGCTCATATACTATCAGATGCCACTCGAAGAGCCTTTTACTTGGTCAACTTTATTGGCTTTCGCCATGTTATATGGTTTCTTTGGCGTTGTATCATTTGGACTACCGCGAACTGCCTTGAAATGGTTCCATTTACTGGCCAGTTATGATTGACTTCGGATTTTGTAGGGATACAGCGATTACGACCATCCTGTTCCAATGCTGACAATTTCCAAGACGCTGATGTTTGTATCTATCGTACTAAAATTGAATGAATCTGACATAAATGTATATTACTGGGTATTCTCAGATGCGAAAGGGTTCATCCATTCAGTCGCTGGAGAACTATAAATCGCAGAGCCTGGGTGTAAACAAAGACTTGCACTGCGGGGACTGTTTGTCCGTGCTGGCTGATGAGTGTGTGTTATGACTGGGTGCGTGCGTGTGTCTATTTCTGAAAGCAGGGGGGACGAGGTCGTTGTCTTGGCTCCCTTAGCATATAAGGAAGTCCCACTCCCCTGATTCTCCACTTCCTCATTACACTCCAGTTGACAGTTTCGATCTCGACGCGCGATGGATGAAATGCAGAGAGTCTTCATGCAGACTCCTTCCAACCTCCATTACATCAGAGATAATGTAATATACTTCCAATAACGTTGACGTACCGGGATGGTAAATGGTGAAGCTAAGAGCTTCCTACGAATTGATGTTACGAAGCCAGCAAGAGGATTTGCAAGAGGTATCTACATTCTACGGGCCCTTTTTTTTATTACTACTACATAAGTAATATCACCAACGCGCGTTCGTGATGGGGAAAAGGAATAAATCATTTCCGCTTAATGAGCATTTATCGCCAAGGGCAGTCACTATCCAGGGGCCATAAAGGCGAATCGAATTATCCGGATATAAGGAAAAGTCTTTCCCCGGAAGTCTTGTCGAGAGTTCCAGACCCATCCTCATTAAGGAAAATGGTCTATGACTCCTAATGAAGAAATGATCAAGAAGACAAGCAGACCATTCATCTTCCTTCGGCAAGAGCCTTCTGAAGACTCGGTTCCCTGGTGTCCACGTGTCCCCCATTACAACTTCTCCTCGGATTACTTCCCACCATCTGCTTTATTGTTTCTCCTTCCGTGCTCTACGCAAATGATTCTATCTGCTTCAGCATAACATGAAACATCGGTTGTGTTGGATGTGAGCCGGGTTCGTCCGTAACAGCAGTTTTCCATGCAAAGAGAATTGGCCAGATTCCAAGTCTTTCTCTGAGTTCATCCCATATCTGTCTGAAATTCATACATTCTTCTATACAGAAGAAAGGCAGCGATGGAAAAAAATTGAGCTCCATGAAAAGATCATCTTGGATTGACCGTGCATTCACGTTCGAGATGAAGTAAGATCGGACTCAAAAGGGAAGACCCGAGGGTCGGAGTTTATCTTTTAGTGCCTCTTTGCAAAGACTAATCTTAAGCCAAGTATCAGCGATTAACGGCGTGAGAGAAAACTGGGGGTGGAAACGCAGATAGGTGAACGTACTCCTTATGCTGCAATACTGCACCTTTATCTTTTTTCCCGAGACAGGCCGGAGACCTATGCTCAATAAAGCAGAAAACCTCAAAATTTAACAGGAAGTCTTCCCTGCCTCCGTGGGAAGAGCAAAGCTTAAAGCTTAGGCAAGACCTTATTCCCTCTCTCCCTTATCACCTACCCGCTTTTCGTCTGACGGACGCAGGAAATATCAGTTTTAGTGTTTTTCACCTGCTCGATTCCTGCAATAAAACTAGTTAAGTAAAGAACCAAAAGTTCATTAGAACTTTTGCGTGCCAAGAAACTTGACCGTTAATGGGTGACAAATGTAGCTGAAGCTGGAAATGTGACGTGAGGGCTCTCCTACCATCAAAAAAGATTGCAGCCGAGGGAAAATTGATTATACGGTCATTACCTCCAAATAGATGTTCATTTGACCATGAAAGTCGTAATCCACCCAAGGCGATAAAGTCGAAGAGAAAAGCAAGACTTCTTGGAAGACTTGCACCTCATGGCGTTGCTTCGTAAAATCTTTATGAATATTAAATTCCTTACCAAAATAATTTTTATTGTTAAATTCACTTGTTTGGCAGCAGTGTCTGAATTGCTTTTCTAGATCTCCGGGTGCGTGCTGCTGGCGATAGGGATCTGGATCATCGTGGATCCCTCAAAGACGAGGCTGTTCGGCCTGGTGTCGGATGCCTCGGGGGCATCCGAGGTCCTTCCTTACATGGCCTATGCCCTCTGTAGCCTGGGGGGATTCGTCATCCTCGTTGGATTCTTTGGATGCTGCGGCGCACTCCAGGAGAACAAGTGCATGCTTGTCACCGTAAGAGAGACTCATTCTTTTGTAAATATAATATTGCAAGCATTTCGAGCATTGCAAGCATTTCAAGTAAAGGGAACGATTGTAATGAGTGGAATCATTGGCTTAGAGTGATATTGCTCTTAAACCAGAAAGTTGAAGGAATTGCTGGAATAAATGACATTAAATTAGCGTAAAGGGAAAGAAGAACGATGAAGTTATCTTAATCGAATTAAATTGAATCAATATTGAAATGAAATGAATGAGAACACGGGAAGCTCACAATCACATTTGAAGGCTCGCGCTGTTGGTTTAGGGACGCCAGAATATTTTCCTCCCAACCATCATGAAATTTTTTTTTTCTTTTGGCTGGGAAAAACAACTAGTCCAAGTGATGCATATTTTATGTTACTCCGCGCTCAAGAGGTTCCTGACGTTGGCCATAAACGCTCTGTAGTGGCGGTCATTTTGGAATGGAAACCATGCGTTTCGAGTACTCCTATACAGTGTGCACACATACGGTGACATTTCTCTCGGCTGACGTCTCAATGACAGCCCTTTGGATGGAAACTTCCGTTCCACAGAAACTCAGCAATCAAGAACTTGACATCTCCAAGAGGACATTGAAAAATGATTCGTTAAAAGAAAGGACCGCGGCCGGGTCATCAATAATACTCCCTCTCGATTCCGCAGCATGCGAACTGAGCACAAAACAAAATTTAAACTCGTGAGGAAAGGGCGAACTTGAAATAGGAATCATCCCCTTTAAGGGCTCCCTGTCCCTTTCCCTCCTTTTCCCTTCAACGGCAGTCACGAAGGGACAGTTATAGTTCAAGTCAAATCTCAAATCCGTGTCACAAGCAAATGGAGAAGATCATCCCAAACACCTGCAAGGAAATCGATCCGTGTAAGCCTGCCCTCTAAATTCCCTCTAAATCCCCGGTCCAATCCCCTTTATGCACAGACCAGCCAGGCAGGGCATTTAAAGGCCATGTTCTTCCGCAGTACTTCCTGTGCTTATTCCTGATCCTGTGTGCGGAGCTGACCGTCGGAATCTTCTGCTATATCTACCGGGACTTCCTCCTCAAGGACCTTCAACACCACCTCAAGGGGAAGTTGAAAAGGGATTATGGGAAACCGGAGCACAAGACCTTCACGGACTCCATGGACTACATTCAGTTCAAGGTATTTTTTCGTCCGGTTTCCTTTGGATACGCAGGGAAGCCCTACAGAAAGAGGACAGAAAGCGATAAAAATAGAACTCAATCAATATCATCTGCAGTGAAGGGAAAAGGAGGGAAAGGGACAGGGAGCCCTTAAAGGGGATGATTCCTATTTCAAGTTCGCCCTTTCCTCACGAGTTTAAATTTTGTTTTGTGCTCAGTTCGCATGCTGCGGAATCGAGGGGGATCAAGACTACAATCAGAGCCACTTTCAGATTGGGAGCACGCAGTATGGGAACAGGCACTACCCATACACTTGCTGCAGACTTTCGAACGCGAACGTGAGTATAAAAAAAATAATCAACAACTGCAAACTTACAAGACTTCCGAGTCCATACGAGGAAATTTGCATTGTGGAATTTGCAGGATCCGGATGCATGGGAAAAACCGACGCCGATTGACCCGGGTTCGTGCGAGACCAAACAATCGACGCAAAACACTCGACAAACTAGATACACCATCGTAAGTCCTGCAAACATCGAAGGATTCGGCGGGAAATTTCCCATAAACCGAATTTCCTTTTGTGGTTTTCTAGGGCTGTTTCCAGGAACTCCGGAATTGGTTCGAACTGGAGAGTCTCGTACTCATCATCATTGCTCTGGGAGTCGGCGGAATGGAGGTGCAGTGCTTTCAGAATCCGTCCTTGAGGGGATTTAGAGGGAATTTAGAGGGCAGGCTTACACGGATCGATTTCCTTGCAGGTGTTTGGGATGATCTTCTCCATTTGCTTGTGTCGTAACATCGGCGAGGAAGCCTGAGAAAACAGATGGACTTCGGACGATCTCGTGCGAGAGAAAACTTGGCGTTTTCCCCTCCACATTCCCTTTTGACCGCCTGCGGTCTATCAAGTATCGACTACCTTCGACACCCCCCCTCGTGGAGAAACAAATATCAACTACCTTTTTCCAAGTCCATCTCAGGATCCCTCTGTATTCTCTCAAATGTGTGAAGCATCAAAAAGAACCTGGCTTGTGTGTTTTGTGGACCGACAGGACAGGTTTTTCTTTGCGAGTGTCTGTGGCAAGTGCTGGTAAAAAAAAAAAAACTTGAAAAGTCTTTATGTGGCGATGTTGCGTTGAAACGTGTGTCGCGACACGTATTGTGTTCAGACATTTGTTGCCCGGTCGCGGTACTCAGTGGTACACTACGCGTGCTCGTGCAACAAATCATCTTGCGTCTTTGGAGACATCTTGTGCTGCAACGCTTGCGTCACATCACATTGTGAAGCAAAAGATCCATGTCAAAACATCGACTGCATCATACGCGTTACTCACGATACATGGGGTGCATGATACATGTAACATGATACAATGAGATGCACGACACACGTGCTGCAGCACTCGTGTCGCACCAACTTGTGATGCAACACTTTTATGTCAGGACATTGTCTACATGCTATGTGTTTGGATGGTAGCGATTGGGTTTTAATCTGTAAACTCGTACAACCGGGTCACAGTTTCTGTTCCAATGTGACAGTTTCATCGCGAATCGTGCCGTAACATGTCGAAGTACACGTGACGTTGAAGCACACCCACAGCACAACGTAACGATGTGTCACGACGAGACAGACGCGAGACTCGTAACACTGCCCGCGGTGATCGTATGAATCGGATGCGTGATGACTGTCGCGACACACATTGCGTCGAGACACGCCCAACAAGGGCATATTGTGTGTGTTCTTGCTTCATTCTTATTGGTTCGAGTGAGGAAGAAAAACCCTGCGGTGCCACGCAGGGGAAACTGGTTGAAAGATGGTCCATTCCGTAATGAGCGTGCGTGAGGTGCAAGTCTTCGCCCCAAGTCTTCGCAGCACTGGGACAAACACATCCTATTCCAATACTCGTCTGTACATAGATATACGGTACATGGAGAGAAGAAAAACGGACTGAAGTTCAAATCTGTTCTCTTTCGCTGTCAGCGTCACTGACGTGTGCGTGTTCTGTGTGATGCGACTCCATTTTGTCTAGCTTGTGCTAAAGCCGTCTCGTATGCCCATATTGGCGACAAGCTCCATCTCATCTCGTTTTCGATGTTCCCGAAAGGCTCATCTCTGAAAAAGCTGTGACGATGTTCTCGTTCATCCCTAGGAAAGCTTAGAATTCCATCACTCTCTCATCAACATTTTTTTCCTCTGTTAGTATGACATTGTAGGAAATCCCAGTTTAACCTCTTTCTTCTTCAATCTCCCCTGCAGTGATTTAAAAAATTTTCTTTTGTGTGGTGGAAAAAAAAAGGTGTGTTAGCTGAAACTTGTGATATTGTACCCCAGTGCTCAGACCCCAACATGTATTGGCATTTATTTTGTAAGCCTTTTTACTTAGTGATTTGATGAACTAGTCTCTGTAATTACCGGGTCTTGGACCCCGTTCACGCGGCCCCGAAGTTTTTTCGATCCGACAACACCAGGCAGACTTCAAAAGTTAAATTTTCATCGTATTCGAGGACCGCGTGAACGAGATTCAAACTGCCCTTTGTAGCATGCAAAAAAATCTCAAGTCTAAACCTCAAGAGTCGCAAGACTTGTCCCTAAAGTACAAGATCCTTCCTTTGCTCTCCCCAGCAAATCAAACTCGTGAAACTGCCAAAGATTTTTTCATTATTCTCCCCGAAGAGTCAACCTCGTTTTCTGACGTTCTCGCTATCTCTTTTCCAAGTGTTTGCTTTTCATGATCAGCAATGTATACATGTCCCACGATTTGCGGAATAAATGTTCGAAGATCCTCCGCCGCCTTGCTTTCAGATCACGCTTCGGTCCCCGGCATGAATGTTTACACGGCTAATTGACAACCTCTATCATCGAGGAGCACCCCGATGATCTACTTCACTTAGGCAGGGGCTTCATTTTTTATTTACGAGCTCTGAGATGGGAAGCTGAAAGTTCTGCGTCGGTGCAGCTCGCTGAGCTAATGAGCAATACCCTAAAAGCAAGACTCATTAACATTCATGCAGGTAGCAGTGCTTTGTCACATGCTGGCTGCATGACTGGGTCCATTACAAATGTTATAGTTACGTTATCTAGAAAATTATTCTCTACTATATCGACAATATTGCAGTATGTGCCACTCTTTTTCTATGGGGGAAATAACTCGTAACTCACCGTATTTTCTTTTCGAAAAACTCCCAACTAAGATGTGCAATGCCAAGGGCAAGGCTTGCATTCACTGAGAGGCCATCAATCAAAGTCTCACGTCGGCCGATCATGAATTTTTAATACTGCATATAAGAGAGAGAGAGAGAAAGAGAGAATCAGAATAAAAGCAAAAATTCAACTCATAGCCGAGACTTCACTGGACATCCAGCAGCCTCTGTTGAAATGCTTCCAGCAGTCGCTAAAGCTTAGGAAGAATATCACGTCATCCCTGACTCAGTCAGGGACGGTTGACTAGCGATAACAGGCGAGGCATCTGACGAGAGAACCCATCAGACAGGTCTAGGACGAAAGGCTTGCTAAAAAGTGGATCACAGCGCAGCTCCGTCTTCATCCTATTATTGGAGATTGTGTTTCACGGCAGTCACGAAGGGACAGTTATAGTTCAAGTCAAATCTCAAATCCGTGTCACAAGCAAGAAAAAAGCAAATCCTTCCCCAAGTCGACGAGTTTCATGAATTGGACGAACTCACACGATTTCAAATTACTTCTGTAAAAGTCATACGATCGTAATGCATTACGTTGTATATTTATGTACATATCTGACTTTCATAGTCAGAAAATGAATTCATGTTCCAGATCTCTCTCTCTCTGCTTAACCGCTTATATTATTTACCTCAAATTTCTTCCCGAACTTCAAGGCACACGTCTGCGAATCAAGAAAATTCAAGTCCGAGTCCCGAATTCATGGTCTTTCGAGAATGAATGAAACCCATTCGTTAGAGCCGACGCGAGACGGAACGCCACTACATTTCCCCATTGAAGACGGACGGAACGCTTTTAAGCTTATAAGCAATTATTTACTGTCGAAAAAGAAGAAGGAAAGAGAAAAACCGAAAATCCCCATGAAATGAAGTTGTCATTCCAATTCAGTCGGTGCACGGTGCAGATGGCATGAAAAGCGTAGAACAGAAAGTACTTTTTGTTCTCACAGGGAACAAAAAAACGAAAGGCCGCATTAAAAATGCGAAAAATTGCCTCACCTTCGTATTTTTAGTTTCACGAGCAATAACGTAAAGGCTTTTCTTGAATTATAAACGCTGATTACAGAAATAGCAGCAGATGTGATGGAACCTTCAAGCTTATCGGATAATGGAATCAGGTAATCAGGTAATGCAATGGAACAGGGAAAAACTCTGGGATTCTCGTTTTTCTTTTCTGTTTCGACTTATCAGGATAGGATTAGGAATCGGGATAGGATTAGGATTCTCCGAATCCGAGTTCATGCTTGGTCTAGAAGGCTTACACTTAATATAAAAAAGGACGTCTCGGGGAAAAATCAACTTATAATCAGAAGCCAGAAAAATCAGTTGAGTTTCAAGCAGAAACGAAAATGAAACATGAGGGTGTTTCATGAGACCCTAGTAACAAAATGCCAGGAAGAAAATGAAATGGGGAAAAAAGTAACTCACTAAAAAAAAAATTTTGTAATGTGAAGAAGAACCAAGTCCAAAATTTACTTGTCCAAGGAGGAAAATACGAAAAAAATAACTAAAAGATAAAAAAAAGGCATTGGTCGCATCACAGCATCAGAAATAAATCGTTATTAATTTAATGGAGTCGTGCAATTAGGTTACCGATAAACCGGTGCAACGTATTTACATTTATTCGATACGGTACACAATATTATTCATAAATAATCGATACTTGATGTTTGTGCAATTTCCACAACTACTGGGTGTTCCAAACTATGTGAGTTAAACTAACGCTCATTTTGAGTTCCTAAATTAATTAGGCTGAAACTGGGCTGACTCATAGATAAGACTTTAAAGTTTTTTTTTTAAGCTAATTTTTATATTATTGAGTTAGCCCCAACGATGACAACACGTGTTTGACCCTGGAAATAATTTTTTTTTCCAACAATGCAAGTTTTTCGGTTCTGCTTGTAAGATGCTTGACGAGGACGCTCAAAAGTTTCAACAACGCGGAAAAGATAAATAGTGAGACGTTTCCGACGGAATCGCCGGCTGCGTTCCGTGTCGTCCTTCTCCTCTCCGGCCCTTATTTTCGAAGCGCACCTTTATCGCATGTTTTTCTTCTTCGGCTGCAGCGTGACGGCGCTGAGCACGCCAAGAACGCCGCTAAAAGAATGCTGCCAAAGAAAAGTCCAGGCAGTTCGACACGTGGAAAAGCTTTAAAATATTTTTTTTTTACTGTTCCTTTCTGTAAAAAAAAAAAAAAAAATGACACCTCCATGAATGAAGCTTCAGAGTACTTTCTCCTGAAGAAAAACGAACCCAGCATATCCGCAGAAATTTTTCTGAAGCACAAAACAGGACGCTTCATATCGGCTGAGGAAGCAATTGAAGGAGCTCGGATGATGAAGCAAATCCGCAACAATTTTTGTCGTCCGCGATCCATTAGCGCCGAGGGACCTGCTTCGCACATTTTTCTGTGCACAATGGTATTGTACAGGGGGGGGGGGGTACTTATCGTGGGTACTTATTTCTGACTGGCGACGAGTTTTTCCAGTTCATTTCTTATCGTGACTTGCCGTCTCCCCTTTTTCGAGTGCGAGGAAAATCGCCTGAAAGCGATCGCGGGTGTTTAATTGCGCGGAACCACCGGGTTTCCCCTCTCCGCGTCAATAATTCGTGCTAATAATAATTAAAGATGGAGACTTTTCCCCGAAAAATTTCGTCGGACACGCCAGGCAGTGATAAATTTTGCCACCTTCGAAGGATGCATAATTAGGTTAAAGGTGCGGCCAAAATGGCCGACGAATTCCGTGCCGGTTTGAAATTCCATGCCGTACTGATCCAACTCGTTCGGGAAAAGAAGGCAGTAAAGAATTAAAATCTTCGGATCTGGACTAATCGGGAGATTATTCCGATGGCAGTCGGATCGCGTAAAGATCCCCCTCGGAACCGCGCGGAACGGCACCACCTCGACTGACTTCGCTCGCGGGGCGAAATGGTTCGCCACACGACATGGTTCCACCTGTGTCTGCGGCTCTTCGATAAAAAAAAAAGGAGATGATCCATTTCCTTTCGAACGAGAGGGAACTATCT
Source organism: Darwinula stevensoni (assembly GCA_905338385.1). Taxonomy (NCBI): domain Eukaryota; kingdom Metazoa; phylum Arthropoda; class Ostracoda; order Podocopida; family Darwinulidae; genus Darwinula; species Darwinula stevensoni. Next base: position 52,141 of record CAJPEV010001130.1, read on the forward strand.
CCGTGATTATTCTTTTCTTCCTCTCGATACGCTCATGCGTTTTCTTCATGCATCGATGAAATCTTCGATACGTAACATACTTTATAAGTGGGCTGGTAAATTAAAAAAATTCAGCCGGTCGTGACTAATGGAGCGCGACATCGGCCTGCAGGTGACGGTCACGGCGATCGAGGGCGACGGTCGCGGCGATCGAGGGCGACGGTCGCGGTGATCGAGGGCAACTTCACGGGAAGCGTTTTCGTATCCCTCTGCTCGAGCTTCATGCATAGATTCAGGTTATTTCCCGTGGGAAGTCGAGATGACCGTCACAGAGACGAACTGCGCGGTTTGCAGGGTTGCCAGACGAAGGGTTGTCAGACAAAGGGTTGCCAGGGGTCCCAGGCCAAACCCGGATGGACTCGATATCGTTCATGGCTTCGCGCAAACAATATGGTTTCATTATGTCTGCATATCAGAAGATTTCCCGAAACGTTTTCAAAACTCCCATCAATTTCAAGGCCGACATGTGGATTTCCAGGCCGACGAATGGACTTCAAGGCCGACTGTCTCTTATTATCAGGCGGGAACTCCGCGTGGGCGAGTCTATTCGCGACAGGAAAAATCTCATTTCGCTTTCGGACCGACAGACGACGCTCGAGACGAGAGAAAAAAAACACGATTACGTAACATTCCGGAAACGATAAAGGAATATGTTTAGCCCGGGGGTACCACATATTTTCAGTATGGGACGCGATATGTCATATTTATAGTCCTGTCGGACAGGTCATTCCGAATCGATCCATCCATTTTTATTTCTCAAATAAAAATGCAAAGCGACATTCAACGGCATCTTATCTTGGTTCTAATCTTTTTATGTTGATGGTACGTTTGGTACGTATTTTATTTATTATTATTATTATTTTTTTTGCAATCAAGATCGGAAATGAACGTTCGCCGGATCTTTGCGTGCTAATTCGCCCAGAAACCCACGCCAAAAAAAGGGGGAAAGCCGAAAATTGATCGCCCGGAACGTTCGCGAAAGTTCGCAGATCGGGAAATCCCGCGACGAAGCCGATTCGCGAGCCGAGATGATGATGAATCCAATTTAATTATTGGGATTTATCGCAGCCGGAGAGTCATGCAGCGGCGGTCACGAAGTTCCGGCGAATGCATTCGCAAGTGGAACATTGGTAAATTTAAAAGGGAACACGTATTTACGATATCCAGTCCATTGGGAGACAAAATATTTACAAAATATGGAGGGGGGGGGGGGGGGGGGGGGGGGGTGGGGGGGGGGGGGGGGGGAGGAGGGGGTAGAAGACCATATGCTTCGCCACACCGGCGATCGGAGATGAGTCGCGTGTTTATTCGACCTTCGCNGGGGGGGCAAGGGGGTAGAAGACCATATGCTTCGCCACACCGGCGATCGGAGATGAGTCGCGTGTTTATTCGACCTTCGCATCTGTTCCTCGTCCCTCGGGAATTTTGGATCGGGCGATGGCGTGACTCGTGTCGTTTCCACGGATTCGGGATTCAAGGATCGCTGCGATCGTCCGAGGCCGCGGAAAGGTCGGTTCGCGCCTGCCATCTGACGTCGCGGTCCCGAACTAACGATTTCAGCCGTCGCTGCGAGATGTCTCTCCATTAGTTGCTGCGTCGATCGATAGATGGCACGGGTGCCGCAGATGCCAGCGAAGCGGGCTCTGACTTTCTCAACGACACGGTTTAACCCTTAACCCTTAATCTTTTAATCATTTAACCCTTTTAACCCTGTGACCGCCGTGCCGGAAAGAATGGACCCTGACGCATACATTTAGTCACTGCTTAGGCTTAAACTTACCAATTGTAAATTTATGAAGTCCGATACTTCGTGTATTTTTTACATACATGAGGTAACAATCAGGCAAAGCATTATTGAAGAGACTTTTTGGAAATGTAGAGATGAAAGAAATAATTAAACAAATGACCACCCAGGTTCTGGTAAGTCAAGTGCTGAAACTGTCCCCCCTCCCCCCCCCCCCCCCCTCCCCCCCCCCCTGCTGAATACTTTCTTAGGGAAAACGCAATTTGCGGAAACGAACGAAAAAAAAAAAAGATTATCGCTGAGTTAACTGAGTTCCAGTTTTCATTGAGATCACCTCACACTCGGAGGAATTTTCAAGATCAGGAGTGGATTGCATGAAACAGACTTAAGCGAAATGAAGTTTTAAACTTCCATTAGCACCGCCAAAGGAGGTTTAAACCTCCATAAGCTAACGGAGGTTTAAAAAGTCAATTTTATGCAATCCATCCCATGGCAACTAAAGGTTTAACCGCGACAGCCAGAAAAACTCAACAGAAATGAATCAACTCGGAGGCGATTTCGCCCAGAAATTTCCAGGGAATCATGGACGACACGAGGAGTCGGACGAGACCGAAAGGACAGAAAATCTGCAACATTTCAACGAGTTCCATGTCCTTTCTGACGGTCGTAAGAAATAAATAAATAAATAATAAATAATAAATAAAAAGAATAAAACTGGGACATTACAGAAGCCTCATTTTTCTCCCGCATTTAAATGTTTAATTTGACTGGAAAGGCATTGTTCGCAGACGGCATAATGAGATGGGCCGGGAAGACCAAGAACCGTTGGTGGGGCAGTACTGCGAGACGGCCCGGTACTGCCGGTACTGCCGCACGTGTTTGAAAAATGTCAAAAGAGCACTGGAGCGGAAAAAGAAGCTTTTCCTTTTTGTTTTTTCGGGGCCGACGGGGTGGTCCCTCATATGTTCCGAGGTGCATATGCAAAGGAGGGGTGCTACCGGGCACCCATTACCATAACATGCGAGGAGGGAGGTCCCCTGGGAGGGAGGTCCCCCGGGGGGAAGTCCCTTGGGAAGAATGATGAAATCCAAACGCAAGTCTCCATTTCCTTCCTTTTTTTTTCTCCCTCCAGCTTCGTGCATGCTTTAATTACTGCACTCATGCTAATGAACCGGAGCGGAGATTAAGGCCGACCACTCCGTTCACTGCACCGACTCTTTCCGACTCCTTTTTTTGTTTTGTTTTTTTCTTTTTCTTCCTTTCGTGGAAATATTCCGGAAATCGTGGGCTGCCGTCGTTAGCGACGCTTTAGCGTTAATGCGCCGTACATTACTATTTTTTTTTTTTACAGTGGTTTTGTCTTCAAGTTCAAACAATTCGACGTCGAGTTTGACCGATTTATCCCACGGGAACTTCAAGCGCGACCAACGCCGATGACGATGATGACGTCATGTATCGGCTAATCCTCACGGGATTATCCATTTTCGGCTTTAAAAAAAAAATGAGAAAATTCGCGACCTCGTGAGGGAAACCGGCCTTCGAGAAAACCCGAAAAGACTCTAAAATTCACCGTCCTCCCCACCGTCCTCCACCGTCCTCCCCACCGACCTCCTCACCGTCCTCCCCACCGTCCTCCCACAGCTCGAATCGATTTAACGCCTCGCTCTCGGATCTCACGGCCGTCACCCGACTGCTTCCTTCACGCAACCGGGAGCCACTTCCGGCGTGTTCGCGAATGGAAAATCGGCGGTTCGCATTTTAATTCTCACTTCTGGGATGGTGGCTCGTCGAAATCACGCCTTCCATCCTTCGAGATGGGATGCAAGCCACGAGCAAAGGAAAGCAAACCGAGTGCAAACTTAGCAAATTTCTTCGAAATTTTTAAATTCAGAAAAAAAAGGATGCGGCAGCCTTTCTCGCGTTCCTCGTGCGTTCCTCATCCCTCCCTCATCCCTCTCTCGTCCCTCTCTCGGAAGACGATCCACATGGCATCCCAGATGGCGCAACCGCACGCGTCGACGGAGATGAAATGCGCTCGGGATCCTATATCAAACCGGAATTACCCACGCGCTCGGACCGTCCCCGCGATCAAAAGAATTTTTCCTCGGAAATAAAAAAAAAAAAACGGAGGAGGATGGGCGCCGGTTCGTCGATAACCTCGAAAAGCTTGGCACACTGGTCGAGTTAACGGATCTTCATTTCCCATCGAATGCAATCATTGCAATTGCTAAAATTGCATATTTTGGCACAGCCAAAATGACAGGTTTTGCCATTGTCGCAATTGAGGCTTCGCGTGAATTCCTTCAACCATTCGGTCAATAGAAATTGTGGCGAAATCGATGGAAATTTCTGCTTTGCCCGCCGTCAACTTTTGGCGAAGTTTGGACAAGCAAAAAAAAAAAAAATTTGAAACCTTCATTTCGAAACCCGTTGGAAAATTCGGTCCTTCGAGATCGGCAAGAGCTCATCGACCTGGAAGAGAGGAATATCCCATCCGGGAAACCTCGCTTTCTCACGTGGGAAGGGAATAATGTATTCCGTCTCTTTTTCTCGCCGAGTGAAGGAGAACCCATCATCATTCTTCTCTTCCACGTTTTCTCGGAAAAAGGAGAGAAAGAGAGAGAAACCTCGTTTGCATATATTCAGGAGGAAACCAGCCGCGAAACCGGAGCCCCTTGTGGCCGCTTCACCCCGGAAAAAAAAACGCTTTTGGTCCGGTTCTTATTTTCGCCGCGCAACTCGTGCAACTCCTCCGCGCGTTTTTCGCGCTTCCCGCAAATCGAGAGAAGAATAAATCTTCGGATCGCGCGAATTTTCCGCGGAAATCCCCGTCTCGGAGACTCCGACCGCGGCCGCGAAATCTAAACCCCGCGAAAACCCGGGGAGGGAGGTGGTAACAGTCACGGTGGGAAATGAGCGACTATTTCTTGATCTGTGCGCACACAAAAGACGGAGAGAACGACCTCGAAATATGACAAAAAAAAATTCCCCGCCGATCCTTCAATCTCTCAAAGACAAGATATAATATTTATTTTAAAAATTCATTATCAAAATTTTCCCCGTCGAATGAGATCCTCCACATTTTAATGAGATCTCGCGAGATCTCAGGCCCGATCGAATATGGAACATCTGCCTTCTCGATCGTATCTGCAAGACCAAAAAAAAAATTTCCCTCCGAAAATAATTAAAGACGCGTCACGGAAAATCTGGGGAAATCGAGGCTGAAAGGCTCGAAAGGACTCGAAAGGACCCAAAAAGGACGTGCAAGACTGGCCTCATTCACCGGCGGAATTAAGCGACTTAACCCGCGACCTGATTGAGTCCTTGGCAGGGGAAAAAAAGGGAAAGCGCAGGTGGGGGACGAAAAGGGCAGGTGCAGCATTCACATGCACACATACACGAGAAAAAGAGAATTTTCTTTTTATCGGGCGAACACGCGACCGAGGAGCCGTCAGCTGACTGATCCGCCATTAAAGAAGGTCTTCCCCTCCCGACCGATCCCGGAGCCGATAACCGCGGTGGCATGACCTCGGAGCCCCTTCGAGACCAGGCAGGCGAATTCACCGAAGTCAGTAAATAATAAAAGTGAATAATAAAAATAAATAATAAATATTCCCTGGCTGAATTTACAACCGACCTGATTTTCGGAAAAGGTCCTCGAGCATATGCTTCCAGTCCTTTGTCCTTTTTTTTTTTTTTTTTTTTCCCGACCCCAAAGGTCCAACCCCGNTCCTTTGTCCTTTTTTTTTTTTTTTTTGCTCCCGACCCCAAAGGTCCAACCCTGCCGCTTTTTTTTTTGTTCGACATATGGAAAAGCAAAAACAAACAGTGAAAAAAAATAGTGACCGTGATTACCGACCCGAAAATCACAGGGGCGTCCCCTGGGAACGTGACAAATCGACAAAACATCTCCATCAGGGACGAGATAAAAAAAAAAGGACTCGCATCATCACCCTTTAATTTTTTCTCCCCCCTGTCCTTTGTGACCTTCCATTACGGCACTTAACTCGGGAGACAAAAACGCGACATGCTCCGCTGATTGGGCAAAAAATGTCCCGGCCTTCGTCTTGGCCTCGGGGTCGCATCGGCACACGAGCAAAAAAAAAAAAAAAAAAAAGAAAGAAAAAAAAAAAAAAAAAAAAAAAAAAAAAATAATTATGAATAGAAAAACTTTTCCCTAAAATTTTCCATGCTACCAATCTTTTGAATTGATAGGGAGGATATTCATCGCGAAAAAAAATAAAAGTAAAAAAGTTGATACATTTCCAGAAACTCGGCGAAAGTGATGACGATCGATAAATTGGTGTTTTCTTCTTTCTCCCGCCGACAAACAGGCGTGGGAGAAATTTTTTTTTCGTCGAGTCACATCGGAAGGACGCCGAGAAGCATGAGAAAGTTTATCGGTTTTTTTTCATGACCGGGGGATAACCGGGGGGCATGTCAATCTAACCCCATGCAAATCACGGGGTTAACCCGTAATGATATCGGTGGAAATGATCCCCGAACCCATTTTTTTGGGCGGGAATCGTGACTCCGCGATGGACTGATTGGGTTTCCCGCGTTTTTTCTTGACAGACGGTTAAATTACCTGTCGATTCCCTCCCTCGTTAACCGCGGATTAACCGCGCGGCTCCTCGCTCCCCCAGTGTGGTTCCATTACGCAGTTCCATTCCATTCTTTTAAAAACTAATTTTACTCGGAACTTCGGTAGCATTTATTTATAATAAATAACAAATAACATCCATAAATAACAGTAACAAATAACATTTTTTATGGATTTGCTTTAATGTCGCAGAACAAATTTAATTCCGTCTTTTGTGCATTTTTAATGCATCTTTTTGTGTAAGAGTTGCTGGATCTTTGTAGAGAAAGAAATTATGCTGAGAAAAGTATCTCTCAGTAATTTTTCCCTGCAATCTAAAACTACTCAAGCGGAACTTCGTTTCATTTTTATGAAATGCAACCAGTAACGAAAATTCTCTCACATTAAAAAAAAAATTCCTCCGCGAAATCCCGCTCGAAGACCCGAAAAAAAAAAGGGAAACGAAAGTCGGAACGCACCCAACTGCAAATTTCACAGAAACGCACTCAGCAAAAATCCGAGAGAAAGAGAGAGAGAGAGAGAAAGTGCATTAAGCAGAAGATGCCCGGATAACGGAAGTTCATAAATAGTACCGCACCGGCGCGGCCCCTCATGCGTGTCCATCCGCGTTCATCTCCGGATCCATTAATAAATTAAGAGGAACGGGGACCTCCCACCATCTACGATGTAAGACTTACGGGGTGGTGAAAAAATCCCGAGTGTTCTCCTATCTGATTTTTCGCCGACGACGGGTAGTGGCCGACGTGTAATGGACAACGTGCGATGGCCTACGTGTAATGGCCAACTCCGCATCCCCTGAATTTTTTGTTTGCGAGTTTTATTTAAAAATTTTATTTTAACTAATAACTTATATTGCAGTCGGCAGATGATGTTTTTCAATTTTTGCACGAGACCAAAGATCTTAAGATTCGCGCCAGCTTTTCTTCGAGCAAGAGATAAGAGATAAAAATGTATACCGGTATACATTTTATGGTATGGCCCCGTCCGACGTCACCTTCATGAATCTCACCGTTTTCGTCGTTCGACAGGGAAAAAAAATCCTTGTGGTGAAATTTGACAGCTGCGCAGCATCCAGGCAGAATTTTTTTGTTGAGAAATCCGATGCAACCCGAAACTTTTTCCCGGAATCCTCACGCCCCCCCCCAAAAATCGTCATCATCGTTATTTTTTTGCACCCCCCTGTGCATACACCTTCGGAATTGGTATCCCGTGTTACAATTCCATGCAAGCTTGAGGATATGCAAAAAAAAAAAAGAGAACGGGGGCCTAAGGGGGAGACGTATGGACCATCTATAATGGATAATGAGGACGTGTCGGCATACCCGGACGGATAGATGACGAATTACCCCCACTCGGGGTGTCCCCTCTCGTATGATTACCCCATTACTTCATCATTCATTCCCCTCCGACCAAAAAGTAACGGGATAATCACGGACGAGCCTTTTCAATTACCCGGAGCCAGATCTGTTCGCGTTCGGCGAGATTTATGCCAAGGTTAGGAGATGATCCGATCCCGCCCCGATCGCGAAGGATCGGGGATCGTGAGGAATTTCGAACCCGCCCCGATCCCTCGCGATCGGGGCAGGATCGAAAGTCCTGCACGTCCGGTTTTTCTCGCTCTGGACGCCTCGAAAATAGGTAAATACATTCTATTGGTGATTTGCGGGCATGCAATGGGAAACAGTCAACAACTTAATGAGCGACATCGGGACGAGGAGAAAGGAAAACGTTACCTTCGAGAAAGAAATTTATTTGGAGCGCCGCAGATCCAACTCGTTCGCGTTCATCGGCTCGGATTCCTCACCGGCGAGGGTTCTCAAGTCGGGGAAACGACTGGGATATCATGTGGAAAATATCAATAAGTACAGGCCTTCTCAAACGCGGTAAGAAATATATTTGTCGTCCAGGCGATCGTCCCACGAAAACGAACCTTTGACCGCCGGGAAAGATGGAGAAATCCACCGGCAAGAAATAAGTTCACGACTTCGAGCTAGACGCGATTTCCACGCGATAACCGGCGCCATTCGATTCGATCGTGGGCTATTTTTCTTTTCGTGCGTCAATTTATGACGCCATCAACCGAGGGGCGATCTGACACGTTTCAGATTGATCGATGTTGCAAGAAGGAGTTGAAGCTCGGTGAGGACGAGATGTTAGCTCGTGTATTCGATGTTTCCTTTCAATTTCAATTTTAAGAAAAGTTAGAAATTTTTTGTCCATGGCATTTCTGAGTTTCCTTTTCGTTAGTCTCATCTAAATAAAATATTTAAAAGACCGCATGCATTCCCGTCGGTCACAGCCTTCGTCGTCCGAAGTTGATTTCAAAAGCTGCCGTCTCGATCGTGGTGAAAAGAACGCGGACGGAGACGAGATCCGGGTTGGAACTACCCTTCACGAATTTCAAAGTAGCAAATAACAAAGTAAATTAGTCCCCTTTTCCATGCACTACCCTCCACCCAGGCCCATAGCCTTCCAAGACGAAGTAACACTCTCCTTTCCAAGCGGCACTTGCAAGGCAGCCATCCGGGGCACACCCGGGGGGAGGGGGGGAGGGGGGAAGGGGGGAGGGGAGAAAGGGGGAGGGGGTAAGCAGCAATAATCTCGGTCCTAGAAACCAGTTCCTCTTCTCCTCCTCCTCCCCCAAGCCGTAAGAGCTCCTCGCTTCCTCATTAGGGACGCGATACAATGTGTTATTGTCTCCCCCGACTCAGACGAGGCGGATTCCGACATTCCGGTCGTACGTGTCGTTCGGAATGCACGCTTTTGCGGACGGCTCAATCCCGTAATTGAAGTCGTACCGGCTGTTTTTTTTTTTTTTCTCGTGGAAGTCTGCCGGAGCCCTGAGACCTCTTTCCCCATATACGGACGCTTTCGGAGTGGTTCTGGATCACAAACTCAAATGATGAAGTATAATGAAAGTGCGTCGGCTGGGGCATGCTTCCTCTACTTTTCGGTCTCTCTCGATTCACATCCGTTATCAGAAAACATTTCTGATCGAGAATCGAATTTGGAATCGTGAGGGTCATTTAGGATGCGATCTATATTTTTCCACGAAACGACAAAATAATTTTTTTCGCATTCCCAAGTGAATCAGAAACGAACGAATAAGGAACACATTCGATTTTGAGCTCATTTCGGTCTCGCCAAGCGGCAAGTCGATCGGAAAAAAATTACCGAAAAAACATCCGAAGGCGATAAAAGATCGAAGCCGCGAAATCGACGGGATCCAACGATCGTTCCGATCGTGCAATATCTATAATTGACACATATTTTTTTTTTCGGTCCTCTCGCACGGCGAAAACAAGACCCAAAAGAAGGCCGGCCACGTCTAATTACCATGTTAATCAGAACCCGGTGATTTCTCTCGAAGGACGAAGGCAGGTGATGAATGTCCCAAATTGCCGGGTTTCGCTTTTCCCCCCAATTCATAAAGACAAACACACCCGGCCTCATTATCCCCTCCCACAAAAATGTATATCATTCGCTCTCAAGGATTTTCTTTTTTTCATTTCACTATTTTCACATTCTTTTTTTTTTTTTTGGTCTTCGGGTGTGAACAACGGGCCGAGGAACGGGTCTCGGAACCGATAAGGGAGAAACTTCGGGTGATGGATCTGGACTGATTCGTGATAAAAGGAAAAAAACCGGGACGAAAACAACCCCAATCTTCGCCTCCTTGAAAGCAAAAAAAAAAAAAAAATTCCAGCCGCACCAGATGCCGGACCATAAAAGAAAAGAAGGGAAATCCAGAGGTTTTGCAATATTCCAAGGGGATATACTATCTATATATATATATATCTATGATATAATATGGACTGGGTGCAATGAAGGCGCAGGGAGTCCATTTATTACGTGGCTGTTTGAGGAGCCCTAAGTAGCGATTAATAACGGAGAGGTTCGTGATTAAGGGTTCTTTCCTCGGCGCCAAGACCCGAGTCCTCGTCTTATTCCCCCACGCCCCTCCACACGTTTTTTTTTTAACTTTTTTTTTTCTTCATTTTTTATGATTGCTGGGCTCGGTGCGTCGATCGATGCGATCGCCGGGGTCCTGCGTCTTCGGGGAATTTTGGCTCACAGATTTTCGGGATTAACTCGCAGGGATTGTCGGTTTGTTGGTATCATTGTGATTATTCAAAATCATTTAAACGTCTCATAATTTATGCATTATCATAAAAGGCGACGTGGTCCCATCGTGTCCTATTATTTTTTATCGACGCCTAATTCCCACTTCTTCTTTCACACCCATGATTTTGGTTACAACCTATATATCGAAAAAATTAGCGACATCTAAAACGTCAGGAAAAAAAAAAACCGACGATGCGGTGAAGACGGCCCACTTTTCTCGGTCAATTGCTCTTGTCGCGTTCTGGTGCGAAGGCTAGATCGTTTTTTTTTTTTTAACCCGTCGTTCAGGGTTTTTTAATACTTCAGGCATTAAAAAAAAAAACAATAAAATATCGATTTTGGTCGTGGGAACGTGCACACGTCGACATCGTGACCTCATTCGGACACCCTCGAAAAACAATTCGAGAATTTGCGCGATTTATAGCGGGTTCCGACGCACCTGAGAATTTTCTTTTTTGCTGGTAAAGTTTGCAAAAAAATATTCTTTGTGCCGAAGCTAACGCATTTCTTCCACGTAAATCAGGCCGTAAAAAAAAAAATATATTTCCCTTCTCTAACTGTAACTACGGTCCCGAGGGGGATTTCCTCGCAGCTGATAATTGTTTCTCTCTCTCATGGGAGAAATTGCATGCATGAGAGATTAAGCAAGGAAAACGGCTGGTGGTATAGAGAGAGATTCATGTAACAAATCACGGTGATGAATGGCGTTCCTCTTCTTCCTCTTATTACAGTCTCCATTCATTTTTGCCACACACACACACACACACACACACGGGCGCAGATGAGCAGAGAAATTCTCCTCGTGTCACTGCACTCTCTCTCACGTTTTTCACTTTTTTATCGCGTTCTTCTCTATTTTATGCGACGTTGCTGTGCAAATTTTAAAATATTGGCCGCATGCAGGAAACATTTTCGGTTGGTTTGACTGAGAAAAAAAAAAACCACCCAGACGTTGTGTGGTTTCTGTCATCCCGAGAAATTCCCAAAAACCTGATTAGGCCAGTCGACAGAGCAGAAACGAGGAATTCATCGTACATGACATTCATGCATTCGGCTGATCTCCAATCATGTGACGGCAATCCCAAAAAAAAGGTCGTGAATTAGCAAGAACGGGGAAGCACGACAGGCTTTACTCCGTTCATACAGCAAAGGATGAAATCAAATGATATTAATTTATTATATTAAAAAAGGCAGCATCGAGCAAATCTGCCCAGTTCAGCTTCTCTGGATGACGGCATGGACAGAAAAAGCTCCTACGAGGCATCTATACCAACACGACAGAGGAGTCGAGTCCGCAGGTCCGCATGCACCGAAGGTCTCCCGCGCACTGAAGGCCCGAGACGGACGACACTCCAGATTCCTCCTTACCTCGTGCTTTCCAGAACGTGCCGACGGAGCGCGAACGGAAAGAATGCAGCTGCGGGAGCTGAAGGCGGAGAGGAGGTACATGCGCCCCGAGTGCCTCCCGCGGTTTCCGCGAGTCCCTGTCTGCCGTCGTTAGGCGATTCCGATGATAATCTTCATCGATTCCGATGATAATCCTCATCGATTCCGATGATAATCCTCATCGATTCCTCATTTCTCTTAATCCGTGCTATTAGTCTTCCGTCGGAAAAAAAACTCCCACGGGAGGACAGAAACCGTGCGTCAAAGAGAGCAAGTTTTTTCAGAGCAGAAAAAAAAACCTGAAAATAAATCTAATAAATGTAAATAGTGTCAGCTGCTCGATGCTCATCCCATTCTTTGCGATTCCTCATCATCATTCATTTCATCCTCGACTCCACATAAACATGTTGGAATTCTTTCCGCTTAGATAAATGTGGTATTTCGACTCTCTCAACCCTAGTCATATATTTCGTAACAATCAAAACGAAAACGTTTTCCAGGCCACAGTTGTAAGTTTCAACGAGGCGTAATAAAGCCCATTAAAAAAAAATGGGCCGGAATGCAAACGCGCGACTAAGCGCTACCTGGCTTTCCCGTAATGAAGGTGTTGTTGCCATCGCTCACCGGCCACACGCATTCGCGCAACCCGGCGGAAGAGGGCATCGCTGGGAGCCGTAATTGATATTTACGGGGTTCGGGTAATCGCGGGGTTCCCCGGGGGAAATCCCGGAAGAACTGCGTCCATAACATGTTCATTTTTCACCTTCCGGAATTTTCATGATCCCGCGATCGTTCCGGGAGGACCGACGGAAATCTCCGCATTCCCCCTCGTGAGCGGCGGATTTCTTCCGCGTTGATCCGGCTAAATCCGGCTAAATCCATATGAATGGAAATTAGATCTAAAACATATAAATGCATTTCTAATGAGGAAAAATGATTTCTCATAGTGGAACCGCGAAATAATCACACAATCGCGAGATTGCAGCCACTCGTCATTTTCGCAGTCATCTGCGAAAATGGGTTTGCAGAACTTGACGCTCGCATTCGCCGCCTTTCTATCTCATTTTTATTTTCATTTTCATTTTTTTCCAGTTGAGACTTCGGGGGGGGAGGGGGGGGGACCCATCTGTCGCTCCCTGCAAAGTGATGGCTTGAGGGGAAGAATCCGCCTTTCTCCGTCCCCATATCACACCGTCCGATGAGGGACGGACGGACACACACACGGACGGACGCACGGACACACGCACACGGGGACATTGAATCAATATCAAAGCGTGAAAGCCGTTTTCCGCGCTGCTGCTCTCCGTCCTGCAATTAAAAACTCATTAGCCCGAGATAATTAACCCATCCGTCTGGTGTTTGCCCGGATTGAAAAGAGAGGCCGGACCCCCCGCGAATTCCAGGTCGGATCCAATGCTAAGCAAATAAAGTACCGGAAATGGAAGGACCTTTAAATGTTGCAGCTGTTGACGTGATTTTGCCGTTT
>CAJPEV010001131.1:6152-37394 GCA_905338385.1 Darwinula stevensoni
AGGAGGAACTTAGGAAGGCAGTGTTTCGCTATCAATTTGCCCCTCTTTCCTCCCCGTTTGCCTCTTCTTGTGGGAATGTTCTTTTGGATGATGTGGTGCTTTCTAAGATGAAGATATAAGTCTTTGCTGATACACTGTCGCCCTCTGTTCAAGTCCAACAACTCGCACCTTGAATACGTCTTCTGGCACGAAAACTTCACTCTGCGACATCCTGGGCGGGAAGCACAATGCAATACAACGGAGACACTTGCTGGAGATGGCGTTGCTTGAATTTGGTCGAGGTCACTCATAGTCAAAGAGATCTGGAGAAACAGGAACTAGAACTACGCGCACAAGGCAGCCACGGGGGCGCCATTTCTTTCTCTCTCTATTTTACATTTGATGATTTCAAAGCATTTGAAATGAAACTGACTGCTGTTGTATGCGTGCGGAAAGCAAGATTTTGGTCAAATATTGCACTCAAAAATATATTCCCGTGGGGTGAGCCCCTTGGGTGCTCCATATACATATGGTATGCATTCATTGAGCTCCAGTGCTTCGTTTACTTAAAATTAAGTAATGGGAAGGACATAACCGAGCCCAGGACTTTTCACCCCCAAGATTATTAGAGATTGGAAGACCTCGAGTAGGGAGTTATTCATCTCTCTCTTTCCTTTGGTACTTCCATCTGCATATCACTTTTTTTTTCCTGGCATTAATGAAAGCTTACTTGTCGATTGAATTCCTTATTTCGTTTTGGTGGGCAAAAATTATTGGCAAATAGATCAACAAATTTATTTAAAATTCGTTTCATGCATTGACATCGATTATGACAAATATAACGTCAAATATGAAGACATGGCATATATGGACAATATAAGGTGTAACCGAATTAGCATGTAATGCATTACAGCCTCTATGTAATTTGAGTTAAATCCAAACATTTTCCATGTACAGTCAACTATCGTTAATTCGAACGCCAGCAATCCGGATCCTCCGTTAATTCGGACATGAATAATGTTCCCGGCAGAAGTCCCATAGAACCAATAATAAAATCCACCTTTTAATCCGGACGTCGTTATTCCGTATTTTTCGTTTATCCGGAAGAGTTTTCTCATCCCCTGAGCCATTCTCCCCCCGTTAATCCGGACTTTCCAGCAAAATACAGACGATACAACAGAAAAGAATAGATTTCCCTGTTATTTTCTCACGTCTTCACTTTCCCTTACCCTTGCATTTAAAATAAATAAATAAATAAGAGAAAACGTTGGATATCCCCAATTTCCTGGAATCGAGTTATGAGGAGCGCTCTCTTCATTGAGACTTTCATGCTTCATTGTCATGTCACCCATCCTCTCTCAGCCTAATCTGTTCTTGCCATTAGAGGCACGAGAAGTTTCTTACCTCCCGTATTGAGTAAGTGTTCTCGGAGTGATCCCGCACGGTAGGAGGAATTGCAAGTTTTGAAGTTATCAGACCTAGGCTTCGTCCACGCCAGAAAGTTTTCTATGCCAGATTTTCATTGCTCTGGGAGATTCCTTCAAGAGTTTTCTTTCGTAAAACCTTAGTTTGCAACATTATATTATCATATATGCAGAAAATATGTATGGTGTGGACTAGGCCTTCGTTGAAAGATACGTTTGGTAGCACGTGATTTGAATATTCCAACATCGACAGTGTCGGATATAGGATATATAGAAGTGTCGCGATGAACTTGAACAGGGTACTGTCCTAGCTGGTGTCCCTCTCGCAGAAACGAGTGTGAAGCGCACGCTTTGAGGATGCATGAGTTGGAGCAAAGTCACATGTGGAATTTCTTCTATGTGACAAATCGGAAGAACAGAGTCCAAGTTTTCCTATTCCCGTGTAAACAATGCACCCCTTCTTTGCACATATTAGCTGCAGTTTTCTTCTCCAGGAAAAAAGAAGAAAAATGGTCACTTGGGCAGGTACTCGATAATCCGGAAGAGCCGTTAATCCGGACAAAATCACCAGTCCCCACGCATCCGGATTAACGAGAGTTGATTGTATTTTCGTTTCGTATGTCTATTTTAGGCAGGGTCATATATGAAAATGTCATGCGGTTTTCCACGTTCTGTTGTCTTTGAACAACATTCTCTCAACTTTGATGACGCTCTGCAACTTTCTTTCATGATTTCCTTTCCGATCCGATCTAGAAAATTTTTGTTATGGCTTTCAGTTACACAATTAAACCAATATCAATGCAAATGGGGAATAAATGAGCTTTCCAAATATCTAAAAATCAGCTTTGTAACTTGTTCCATAGACGAAAATCGAGTCAATGTTGCCCTGTAGCGGCTGAAATTCATTGAAATTTTCTCACTTTTGGGGTGAACGTAACACTTCAACTAAAACTGCGTCTTACAGACTTACGGAGAACTACAGTATAGAGTCCACCAGGCACCGTTGTTACCAGCCCCTACATTTGGTAATGGTGGGTGAAAATCTTGGAACATAGCAAAGTATTACATATATTTAATATAATATTTATGGTGCTGGCAGACGGACTTAAGCCGGGTTTGCCTCTGAAAAGCCAGGTACTACCTTTCTGATTTAATTCCGAAGCTTCAACGCCTAACGGCAGAAACAGTCTGGATAGGGTGCCGTGTCAAGCTAGCGGCCTCAAACCCCATGAAGACGCAAGCTGCATGACAATTTCTGGGATTTTTCTTCCCTGTCCTTCCTCGTTTAGTTTTCTTCAGCCTTCACCCTTTTCTGCAGGCTAACTTCCCATAGTCTAGCCATTCACTCTGTCAGGCTTAGTTTGGGAGCAGGGTTTTCCCCCTTTCCCGTAGCCTAGATTTGTTTAGGTAGGACTGGCACAATAGTAATTCTCGTTTTACTATAATTTAACATTAACATATTTTTGGAGAAGCCCTTTAAATGCATGAATGTCGATATCAAATGAAAAAGTGTCTGATTTGTGAAAAACAACTGAGCAGAGTAATTACAGTTGAAGGTACGAGCAATAGATGACGCTGATACTGGGCCAACATATTATGGTACCCTCCTTGCTTATGCTGCGCACACTCAAATGCAGAAGCCTTGGAGTCGAACTGGCGAACGTTAAGATTGTCTCCCAAAGATCGTGATCACGGCGCTGAGAGAAGAGGGAGTTGTGGGGGATATATTGCACCTGGTGACACCAAAATACACGCGTGATGTAAAAAATCACCACATTCCGGATTCGCATTTCACACTGGAATACGTAATTTCAGTGCTACCAAAGGCGTCACGCTAGCCCAGTGGGAATTCTATGTAACTGGGCCCATCATTTTCTTGGCGGGCTGTAGCAGAGCACAGGATTCAGCAGTGCATATGAAAGAATAATGCCGAACTGATAGAAAATAAGATACGAATGGACTCGTAAGGCCCATAGGCCTTAACACAACTGTGGATACTGACAACAGAAAATAGCCTGACTTCCTTAGGTTATAATTGAGTGGACGTCTTGAAGCACACAGAAGCTGGACCTGCATGTGATAATTAGGTGTTGCTTTTATCTGTGGATTGATTATTACTATGCCTTGACCATTGAGGGTGATATATACCTTTAGGAAGGTGTGATGCCCAGCTGATAACTAGATGACAATATAGAAAGAGGTATGAGTTAGAAGAGAGAGCATAAACCTCAATGAAAATGCATTTCTTTGGGGATGGTATGATGCCACTGGTGGTTGAAATGCAGCAGAGGTAATTATAAGCACTTGGTAGAATACGGTTTTCCTTAAGGAACCTATGCAAGGATTGTGAATGTATTCTTTGTTTCATTGATCCTTGCTTTTAGCCTTGGAGAGAGATCTTCATTTTAATCACTATAATTCTGTCAGGTCAAGGCTTATATTGAAATCCCATGGTAGCATATAGAGTTTCAGCTAAGTGACAGATTGAGGGTTGTGGAACATTCCAGGACTACAGGTGTAGCTACATGTGATTCACCTCAAGTGACACAATAGGAAGGAGAGACCAGGGAAGGGGGGTGAAGAGAGAAGAGTGCCTGTGCTGCTATAATGCTTTTGCATTCTCTTTGGAAAAGCATGATATTCCAGAGATATTGTCATTGCATGTTTGAAGAGATTACTTTATCTGTTACATTAATTAATGTTTTTGTCACATTATCTACCTGGATGGGACAAGTTCCAGACTATTTCTGCTGAAGCGTGAGGGCGAGAAGGAATCCATGTTGCTGAAAAAATTCCTCTTGAAGTAAAATTTGATGCTACCTGCTGCTTCATTGCAGAACATAATGTGACTCATGAAATCCAGTGGTATTCAAGTATTGTTGCTTGTCTGTCTCATTTCAAACCTATTTTTAGGCTGGCAAAGCCTTGCGGAATGTAGGAAAGATCGCAACAACCAGCTGATCCTAATTCATTCAGCTTTGACCAGTCCTAAGGCTGAAGTGAGGAGATGCCCCAATTACAGGACTCAGGTCTGAGTGTAGAGCGAGTCAGGAAAGGCATTAAAATGAAGAGATCCAGTGGAAGACAAAGAAGTCGTACTGATAGTGATGTCTTCAAGCCTGGGGATCCAGAAACTGATACAGTTGGGATCCTTCCTCCAGCTGTCAGGTCAGAAATGCTGAGTCTACCTTTGATTACTGTCATGAGCCAGGCCTATCCATAGGCCTTTCAATTGTCCAAGTATTCAGAAACCTTCTTTTAGTTTTGACTTAGTCTGATATCACTGGTCTCTCCAGCAGGGCCCGTCTTCATGACCTATTTATGCAGATTGAAAAGGAATTTGAAAGTTTGTATGTGGAGAACTTGTCATGTGAGTTTCTGTGGTTATCCTTCCCCTTTCTCATCTTTTTATGTATTTTTATTAAGCTCAGGAGCTGGCATTGAGTTTCTGATAGTAAATCCAATCGGCATGCTGCATGAAGTACAACAAGAAGTTCTCATTTTGCCTAAATATCTGTGGATAAAATATATGGTGCCTAAGGCTGTCAGCTGCTACTTGCTAAAATAGAATTGGTTGCCACATGTTCCTGTAGATGTGTTTGGTTTATCACACTCTCATCTTTAGAATAGTAACACTTCCAGACTAGCAATCATAAATAATGACCTTGTGCAAATGTAAGACCTGGAATTACCCCAAGGACTACCAGTACTTTGGTAGGGTCAGTTATATTTATTCACATGCATGAAATCACCACACTTTCCTTTTGTGATATGAGATTTCTCTACTTTAGTACTGCTCTTGCATGAATAGGAACTTACTGGAAGGTGCCCAAGAATGGGATTATTTAAAAGAAAAAGGAATTCATGGAAATTGAGTGCTTGACTGGTAAACTTGTCACATTCTTATGCAGTGCAAGAGAAACTTGACTGGGCTGAGAAGGAATGCATGCCTAGTGAGAAAGTACTTCAGGCTGAGACCCCTGATGCAGGACCTCTCAAAGCCAAAAGTAAGCTATGGGAAACTGGGTCCCTTGTGCCATGCCTTTTGAAGAGACATCTCCTGCCAGTGTGGAGCCATGAGATACAAAAGGTTCTTTGTGCATGTTTTTCCTCTAGACCAGGGTAGCCAGAAAATCAAGCCAGCACAAAAGCTGCGAGTCCAGACAAGCAGAATTGTGAGTAGCTTCAAGCCTTCTGGAGCAACATGCACCCTTGTCCGTGAATTCCTTGGACACAGAGATGGAGTTTGGCATGTGGCTGTAGCCAAGAGTCAACGTCTTGTAGCATCTGCATCTGCTGGTAAAATCCTTCACTTTGAATCCTAATCCTGTTTAACATTCATTTGTTTTGAGACTGCATAGAAAATAAAATTTGCAGAGGTACATGAACTCAGAAAGTAATGAATGTCAATGATTGGACTTGCTTGCAGACCAGCGAGCCTTTGTGTGGGAAGTAGAAAGTGGGAAATGTTTGGCACAATATCGTGGCCATTCCGGGTCAGTGAACACAGTGCGCTTCCATCCAACCCAGGATAGTCTAGTCCTCACATCTAGTGGTGATGGCACTGCTCATGTTTGGAGAGTCAATCCTGACCAGGTATGCATTTGTTCTTAGAATGAGCTTCATTGGCTCTGAACTGAAGATAGATTCACTAACTTCTTGAGTTCAATATCCTAATCAGCTCAGTTTTTCTTCTGGTAGCGGGGTCAGACAACAGGCTCTTCAGAGGAAGAGTTGGAAGGCATGGATGAACTGAGTGGTGCTGTTGGGGGTCCCATAATTGATGATGTGGGTGATTCCACATCCACACAACGCTATTATACTCCTCTCCTCACTCTTCGGGGTCATTCTGGTGTGGTTATTGCTGCTGACTGGCTTGTCTCACCTGAGCAGATTGTCACTGCTTCCTGGGATCGAACTGCAAATGTGTATGACAGCTCCACAGGAGAGTTCTTACTTGCACTCACAGGTAAAAGTTTTGGTTACATTTATGGAAGGCATATGAGAATTTGAAGTATTATACTTAGAATGAAGTATTGTATTGATGAAGTATTTGAACTATGTCCTTCGGTCTCATGTTAAGGTCATGATTGTGAGTTGACACATGTATGTGGACATCCAAGTCAACGCCTGGCCGTCACATCCAGCAAGGACACCACCTTCAGACTCTGGGATTTCAGGGACCCCATTCACTCTGTTTCTGTCTTTCAAGGCCATACTGAGTAAGTGAAGTGAGGACTTTCCCTAAATCAAAAATGTGCAATATGGGATTTTTCATTTTATTCTTCCCTTGAAATAATATGGAGAAAGATGAGATGTTGATTCAGGTTTGTCAGAAGTTCATGTCCTGGCCCAGAACCCAGTATTCAGAGAAGGCACGTTTAGTGTTAAACCTAATGGTAGCCCAAGGGGCATTATTCACAATTGAAATTATTCTATGCAGGAAGATTGGCAGGGCTTCAGCATCATCACTGAATGGTAGATTTGCATTTTATGGTGCTGTTTTGAACTTTTTTTTTTTTTTTTACCCCCAGGTCAGTGACATGTGCAGTTCTGACAGCTGAGGATAAGGTGGTATCAGGCTCAGATGATCGATCAGTGAAGGTGTGGGACTTGCGGAACATGCGTTCCCCTTTGGCAGCCATCCACCTTGATTCTCCTGTGAATATCCTGGATGTGTCTTCCCAGGGTATAATTGCCATTCCTCATGACAATCGACATGTCCGTCTCTATGATAGCCTGGGCCAACGCATTGCTCGGCTACCACGCAATAGCCAGCAGGTCAGCATTAGGGAATTACAAATTTCCATCATTAGTATAAACTAACTTACAATCAACATGTAAATGTTTGATTTGAGTTCACATTATATTGCTCATAACTATTACAAATTGAAATTGTGTATTTGGTGAGCTGCATGTTTGCATGCTCTTTACCTCTCCCTCAGAAGCTGAAAGCAATTTTTATAAATAATTTGCTTGGAATTCCTGCTTTCACAGGCTCATCGACGCATGGTGTGTGCATGTGCTTGGGGAGAAGATCGACCAGGCCTGAAAGCCAATCTTTTCACGTGTGGATTTGACCGGCGTGTCTGTGGCTGGAAGGTTGTACTCGCTAAGGACAAGGATTAACTATCACTCGTTTCTTCTTCCTTAATTTTTCTCCTGCTGATACCAGTGTGATTTCCAAAGATATTCCATTTCCAAATTTTTGTTTACTTCAGCCAAATTTTCCCCCATTCTGTTGAAGTCTTTTGCACAACCATAGCAAACAAGCACAAGCAGAATGCTGTATCTCGTCATTCCTTTATGTGCATTCTCATCCACCATCTTCATAGCCATGGACTCAGTGTGACTGAAGCTACTGGTATTCCCTAATCCTCATTTCTGAGTTTGTCTGAAGCTGTTGCAGCAATGTGAGATTGTTGTGAATATTTTGCCTCTCTCCCTTAGCATTTTACAACATGCAGCTGTGAGTTAGCATTTCCCAGATGTGAAGTTGAACTTGGATGGGAATCCAATGCAAGTGAAAATTTGTGGCATTGGTCTTCCAGTTATAGTTACCGTTCCATTTGTAGTAACAGTAAATGAATGACCTCATCTACTGTGGTAGGTCTGCATAGATTTCCATTGTTCTCCCATTTTCTAAGATTTCTCCCATAATTCTTTTTGTAGGCCTTATTAATTCCCATCACTACCCATGAATCAAAAGTTATTTACTTATATTGAAAGTGGTGCATGTTCGACTCCCTAGACATTCTTCCATCCTTGATACCCTTTGAATACAAAAGATCAGCTGCAGATGTAGACTGAAGGGAAGTAGAGAGAGTAAGTCCCTGTCGTGTTCTTAAGTCCTCTGGCTCCATTTCAGGAACTTTCTCCTGTGGAAAGTTCACTCATAAACCTGACCAATGTTTTCAAATTGGTGATATATGTGATACATGTAGAAATTCACATACTTTGCAGAATCTGAGAGAATATAGTATGTACACCCAACAGTGTTGGCATTTGTTCCTGATGCCAGAAGTTTATTTTGGATTGAAGAGGTGCTCCTTGAGAGTATCCTTTGGGAATTCATAACCCCATTCACTTCAATTGATATTCTTTCCATTATCAAAATCAATTTATCTTTTTGTCTTCTGTCTTCACCTTCCTCAGAAATTACTTCATCAGTTTTCACCCCTTAGCAGATATGTCTATGATGGGAATTTGCTTGGATGACCATACTGTATGAAACATGAGTTGGATGGGGATCTGGTGGTTCCTTTTGATTTTGAAGGTGCTTACCTCCCACAGTGAGCCTCACCATGACCTGGATTTCCTCAATAATGTTCTTTCCCAGGTTAGCACTGTTGGTTAACTACATCAGTTTACTGTATTTACAGTTAAGTTTTGAATATTACATATTATATAGAGCATGGAATCCAGTTCATCTGTCCTCTCTGCTGGAGCTTCAATTCACTGGCAGTCTTGCTCATTTCTGTCTTTGTGCTTGCAAGATGTAACTCCTCTAAGAATAACTTCTCCCTTTTGTGCACAGAATTTATAATTCCTTTCTGTGTAATGATAATGTTAATAATATTTATAGTACAGTGTAAGCTCACCTGTTGTTTTGTTACCCCCAAAAGGAATTGAAATAAGTTCAGGCATAATTTATTCAATCATAGTTTATTTAATGAATCAGGATCAACATCCATCTTTTTTTGTTGAGGAATGACTGAAAATTCATAAACAATAAGTGTGACCAATTTGTCTCAACCTATCAGGTGCATTCACTGGAAGCAGAGGTGAGGAGTAACAGTGAGGAATCTGTAATCCTTGTGACAGAGCATAAAGAAGGAAACAAGCTGGCCCTTCGCATCCATTCCCAGAGGGGCAATACCACTTGCTTTTTTGACAGCACTTCCCACATTGGACACGTCATTCATGGTTTGGTTCTCATATGAATACTCAAGATGACAAAAAATGCATTTCAATTCGGAGTGAACAAATAGTGCCTTCTAGTTGGGCACTGGGCAGAAAATCAGAAAATGGGAATGGAGTTAACCCTATTTTTCTTTTTTTTTTTCTCTCCTTTTTTTTTGCTTTTGTAGTGGACCTCCCTTCCTCTGTGAATGGCCACTTATGGTCATGTCTTGTCTGTGTATGTTAGTCTATTTTTTATATTTTCACTGTTCAATGATGCTCAGAAAATTTTTTCATTCAGACTCTTGAAAAGTGGTATGCTGAATCAATTGACTCATGGAAAAGATACAAGATCAGCTCTTAAAAGAAATCATTAAAATTTATGCTATGAACATTTCATCATAAAATTATAAATTCTGTCACTTTGGAAAGGGCAGTGTCATTACTTTCCTTGAATCAATATGCAATGAACATGCACAGCTCTCAGCCTATGTGGGGGTGTTATCAACTACAGATGCCAGTTTCCCCTCCCCCATTTAGTAGCTGATAGATTCACTTTTGAATTTGATGAATGGAGAACCTGAACACATGGCAGCAACCATAGGGTGGCTATCTGCATTCATGAAGTGGCCAGATGTACACTTTATCTTCACTTCATGTTCTTCTGCTAGATATCATTGTCATGCTGTCCATCACCCCTCTTCTCCTTTTCTGTCATTATCTGCAATTAAGGAATACAAACTTAATTAAAGAATTTTAAAAGGAGAGTTTAAGTTAAGGAAATTCTCAAGCATTTTGGAAAAATTTGGTCAAGAAATGAATCATTTATATTCAAAAAGTAATAGCCTTGTTCAGAGCTGGTAAGATGAAATCCCCCTTTAGTGGAAAGAGGTCAACTATGTAGCTCTTTTCATTCCAAAACTTTTCTCTTACTTGCTCTTACTTGACTTATTGGTATTGGACATTTTAGAAGACAATGTTGGTACACCTTGTCTTGCAATCAGCTTTAATTTTGAAAAGTGATCTCAACAAAACATCAATTGGGCATCTGAAAATAAATATACACCATAGCAATTTCTCCATACCTGGAATGGAATCAAAACTGAACTTATACTTTGATTAAGTATTTTGTAATTCCTTTTTCCTGCCTTGAATGATTTTTATTTTTGTATATGGAGTGGAAGATATCTTACCTAAAATCTACCTGATTGTTCTTGAAGGTGTGGACTGTCAGCGCTCAGGAAGTCTCCCCCTAGAATGCATTTGTCAAAGTAGTGGGTGCACCCCATACATTCCAACCATGGCAATAATGGACTACTTGGGGGAACACAAGGAACATACAGAAGTGAATGAGAGTGTTGTTGGCCCAGCTGATGTCGTGCATCTGAAGCATGATTTCAATGGGACCTCAATTGAGGCTGTGTTCCTTGGCAATGCCAACCACTCATCCTTCACCCTCCAGTTTATCAGGGTTGCCACTCAAGGTGAGACACTGGGATTATCATAATGCCATTGTTTATCGTATTTATCACATTACATTGCTGAAACTTAGCGCAATGCTTCTTTCTCATTCCATATGTGTCAGGTGCCAGTACCAGCATGCTACTCCAAATATTTATTTATTCATTTTTCAATCAATGGCCACTGCCAACCCACTAAATAATTAATTTTGAGATTCTTGTGACATTCCTATCTGCACTATTTTTTGAGCACATTCAATTTAACCCCTTTCTGCATACTACTCAGCAATATAATACAAACCATCATAGTAGTGTTATTTGCATAATTGTAGAACCATTTCAATAAAGTGCATAACATAGCATATTAAGTATGAAGCTCTCAACCTGCCTGTAATATGCAGCCATCTGTTTGTCAACCGAGCAAAATACTACCTCTGCTGCATATAATTTTGCCCTTGATCATGATGAATTTTTTCATGATCAAATAAAAATTCAAGCAGTAAGGGACTAATAAATTCTTGTTTATAGCTTTGGAATGGAATCGAGCCAGAAGGCAAAAGGAGCAGGAACAGAAAAATTAGCTAGAACAAAATGACTAATGGAATTCCTCAAAGGTAATCTTTTATTAGGTACAAGTGATTAGGACCTTCTCTTATCTCAAATGAGATTGACTAGAATGTCAGCATCATCAACTTTTTGTTCATGTTATCTGTTTTTCTTGTCAACTTGGAATTGAATCCCCCAGCCATTGCCTAAACCAATTATCACATTTTTGCCTGGAGCTCTTTTTTGTTTGCCAGCCAGTGTGCATTTGCCTAAAGCAGATTAGATGGATGGTTTGAATAAAAGAGGGTTCTTTTTTTAGAATTCTTGTGATTTAATGCATGTTTCTTATATATTTTCCATCCTTTCCCTTTTCTCTGATATACAGTATGTAATAACTATGTAATAGGCTAAGTGCACCACTACACCATAAGTATTTGTAATTGAGTAAAATTATGGATGTACAAGCACAGGTGAAAAGTTTGGCCTACCAAGTGGAGAGCTAAAACTTGAGTATCGAATCCTGGGCTGGGATACAGAAGAAGATGAGGATGCAGATGCATTTCGTCCCCCACCAGGAGTCTACTGCCCTCCAATCAATTCCAGCCTCCGACCCATGCCCTCCCTTTCTGATCAGTTCTCCCTCGACGCTGAGGCTGTCCTCCAGGCACGTCGCAGCTCCATCTTTCATATGACAATTTAATGACTATATTTAGCCTCATGCACATTTCTAACCCTGTAGGAAAGTCACCTGATCAGCTATGAGACACTACATGTTGACTCTGTGGAGAAGCTTTTGTCCTACACCTATCGCCCACACCTCCACTATGCTTCAGACTTCCTCTATCATTTAAATCTCTTTCTCCCTAACCAAAAGGGATCAGAAGCGTTTCGAATCGTCCATGACTTCAAGTCTGGTCTGTTTTCAATAATACTATCGTTATGTTGTGTTAGGTACATGTATGGAAATTGATTCAATTCAGGCAATACATTTTGGCAAAGCTCGTAAAGTACATGAATATGATATCTAGATAGATTCAGTAGATAGTCCTAGATGGTATTCAAAACATAACTGTCCTAGATTTTGGAGGGATTTTGGTTCTCATTTTGGGGGGGGGGTCTGACCTGCTCATGACTTGCACAAATAAGATTTGTCACTGCAAGAGCAAGTACATTTATCATACGTGTTCACCTCATAGGGATTCAATATCGGATCAACCAGGCATCAGGAAACTGCAGCATTGAGCCAATTCCTGCAGTGGCAACAGATGCTGTCCCACTTTCTAATCACCACAGTCACATCAAACATGCCAACGACCTCCTGTTCATGCCCCTTGGCAATGACTACGTCTACAGTGGAACAGTTCGTATCCCCTCTTTGACCCAGCCATTGTTTTTTATTTCTCATCATCTAGAGTTTTGAACATACCAGTTGTTCTACATTCAGTTAAACCCACTACTATGTGGAGATAGCTCTTCGCTCTCTTGAAATTACCACTTCAATCTTGCCATAAGAATTCTCAAACACTCTCTTATGCAGAGACGAGTGAGAGGAGTCCTCTGCGATGTTTGGATTGGGAAGAGGCCAGTGAATCGGGATTTTCACTCCACAGTTGAGATCATCTTCTCCCATCGCAACTGGACCATTGAGGTTGAGGTCCTCAACCAGGAGAGGCAGATCCCCATGGCTGTCATCACATATGCCACCAAAAATGTAAGAATCTCTTTCCAAGAAAATGATTGCATGAGAACAAGACTGCATTACCAGGTGGAGATCCAATTCATTCAGACTGACTAGCTGCTGTACTTTTGTGGATTTCCTGTCCAAAACTTGAAACTTATATCTGATGTTACCTTCAATGCTCAATAAGCTGAAATATTTAAGGTTTCATCATGTTGACTCATATAAAATATAAAATATAGCAATATTATATTGATACTGGATATAAGACTGATATTTTGGAGATTTCTGTAACTATCTATATTTAAAATGGTAGTTTTGAAAGCATCTAAGGATCAACCTGAACCATCTATGTAATGGAAATGTATATCATTATTGACAGTTGTGCATAATGGAGAGGAAAAGTGAAAATTTAAACTAATGAGAATGTCAGGCTGTGTACAGAATCCTGCATGGTTCATAGTCAAATCTGCACCATGTGTCAGTAATATCCAGGGTGGAGCCAGAACCTAGAACAGACTTATAGAAAAGTAAAAAAATTTTAATAAGAAGCTTGTTTTTTGCCCACACTGAAGTAGTTGATGTTCCTTTCTTTCACTCATTTTCCAAACTCAGTGGCATATGAAGTTTTAATACTGCAATACCTTTAGCACTCACACTCACCCTCAAACTCTTTTTGGCATTTTCGTTCGCAGCCAACAGATGCCTTGCAAAGCCTTATTATTAACCCCTTCACAGGCAGGTTTTTTGAAAACACAGTACACCTTACTGGCAGCTTTTTTTTGCATGCCCTTAACCCTTTATTGCATGGTGTGGCAGATATGCTAAATTTCGAACCAAAAAACATTTGAACGATAAACTACAATTGAAAAGCACAATGATAAAAATGTTTGGACCCTAAGTTTACAATTTTGAGATAAGTTTTTTTTCTCCTATTTTTCCTGTGGTATAGGATCGAAATTAAACCTTCCAGATTCTATTTACCCAAAAAATAAAAAAATCATTAATTTTAATCATTAGTGCTTACAGGTGCAACTATATACATATGTATGTGCTCATTTTTAGCATGCACTGTAGATCCATCTCATCCTGTAATTTAGAACTTTCAGCAAGTCTCATGGCTTAATCTTCAAGGAAAGCCTTGCAGGAGCTTGACAATTCAAAATTGAAAAGACATTATGGTGTTGAAATTTTTTTCCTTAGTGCAATGAGTATGGTTCAATGATTGAATGACCTCTGTTGTGAGTCCAAATGTATTTTGTCTTAATGCTGCCCCATCAGAGGAGTGAGGATCGCTTCCCAAAGGTAGCTCGTACTTACTTCTATAGTTACAGTGTAGGTCATTCTAAGTGGGAGCACTTTGAGATTGCTTCGTGTCTCAAGCGCAACAACCGTCTCTTTCTTGGCCTCACCCTTCAAGGTCTGCTCTTTCACTTGCATGGAAGCCACTTGACTTTATTCTGATGTGCTTGTACACATTTTTCAGTTTGATTTATTTATTACCCTTTCATCACTTTCAATGCAGTGAGTTATGATTACCTGCTGCAACACAACTTGGATTCCATCCACGACTCCATCCGCAGAGAGATTGCTGGCCTGGCAGCTGTCTCACCCCTTCGGATTACAGATCTCTCTGTGAGTCTTTCTGTATTTTGTCTGGTATGAATTAGCTGTGCAAGAAATAAAGGATATCTTCGAGTACACATGGTGGTAGAGTATGTGACTGCAATTGCCCTCAGGCCAGAAAGTCACCAGGATCATTTTATATTGCCATTCAGGAAGCTTAGTAGCTTTCAAGATCAAAGCTCAATCATCATCCACTTGCAGTATTGAAATGCTGCTATTACATTCATGCCTGCCTTGCATCCTACTTCCTGTGACTCCAGCTCATATCCACCACCAAACAATCATGCTAATATATAAATCTTCATATGCACCTGTTTTTTCCCTGGACACTGATGCACACAAACCTCTAAGTATGGGAAAGCTTTTGTCTAATTGGCACAGCAGCTGGGGAAGAGAGCATTAATAAAATGAACCCTTTGACATATAGTCAACATGTGTTGTAGATCAAGTATTTAATCTCAAATTCATCACAATTTAAAGGTGGTCAATAGACATTTAGCATTAAAAATTGTTCCCCCTCTTTCATTTGCATTATAAAACTGGCAAATGCAAAAATTAACCTTCACATATCCACAATGAGTAACACCCAAAACCTTAACCCATGCTAGGAGGTACTTACTGATGCAAGTGAAAGCTTGTGCAAGGATGTATTCATGAATTTTAAATTTTTCTAAGAAAATATTTTGCATTTCTTTTAGCCAATGAATTTTTTTCCTGCTACCAATTTTTTCATACTTCACCAAAGATACAGTTACCTGAAGTCTGGTTTAAGGAATGCTTTTCTTGCAGCTAAGCTCAGGAGTGAAACCTGAGGAGTTGGAGGTGTATTTTGTGCTGCTGGAGAGGGCAAACTTGACATCTGGAAGTTTAAATGATGGGAAGATGCCTGTGAGCATGTCAGATGCATACATGTTCCTTTCAAACAGCACTGGGAAGGATATACCTGTCCACTTGCGACTCAAACTCTATCCTGATAAGATCCAAGTATTTAGCTCAATTCTTATAAAAGGTTCTTTAGCTAAGGAAATTTACTAGCTTTCTTTCCCTCATCTTTCAGGTGGTGACAGTGAAGGAGAAGTCATTGCATAGATTGTCTGAATCTTTTCATCCTAATGGTAGGAGACAGAAGATCCAACTTGCTCATGCTGGTTACACAGCAGGTGAATGGTTTATTCATTTTTAAAAAATCAATTATTTGTAATTTGAACGAATTATGTGTTTGAATTGCTTTGTTTTGTCCACTGGTTACAGGGTCTATGGCAGGTCTGGGATTCTCAATGGCAATACTTGGAGTGGGCCTTGGAATGTTCATAGGTTTCCTCATGTGGAAGAAGAATCAGTCATCCCTCAGCTACCTTATTGCTGATTGAGTCCCTTGTATCATTTTATGTCTTCAGGAAAATTCTTCCTTCATTGTCATGCTCAAATGCTTGTCGAATTCAGAGCACGAGGTGCCCACTTTAGTTAGTGTGTATGAACACGAGTAAAGGACTCGTGAACTTGGTCAAATCTCTTTTATTGGGGGTCAAAAACATCGTCAAAAGGGTCACATTCATCCATATGAAAGACTTTTTGGCAAAAAGAAAACGGTCCCTGCGTAAACAAGGAGGCAGTCAACGTGCAAATCACCCATCACACGATGCTTTTTCGTACTCTAGTTATGACAGAAGGGAAAATTAGGACAGCTGGCAGGATCGAAGTCGGCAGGGTACTGAGCCGACTGGAACTGTTGAGGCTGGGAAAGGGACGCCGACCTGGCGTCCACAGGTGGGACCTGCACGATAGGAACAACCAGCTCCGCTCCAGCTGAAGCCGGCTGGACGGGATTACCCGATTGGTAGTCGTAGTCGTTCAGAGTGGTTCCGCCCTGATCGCCAGAAATCTCAATTACTTCCACCTGGTCATTGGCAGTGCCAGGTTGGTAATCGTAGTCCTTGACTGCAGGGGCTCCCACCTGGCCTTCGGCGTTACCCTGTGTATAGTCGTAGTCATTCAGCTGGCCCGTTTGCTCCTGCCCCTGGCTTACTACTGGAAATGGATTGAGCGGAGCGTAGTTGCAGAAGGGGTAGTTGGGACAAACGGCCGGATTCACGCCAGCGGGGACCTTCACGGAATTCTGCAGTGGAGGGGCGAGTGCGGCACGGAAGGAATCCGGCAGGTTATCCGAGCAGAAGGGGAAGTTGTGGCATTGCGTGAAGTCGAGTCCCGCCGGGTACTCGAGATTAATGATGGGTGCAACCACCGGGACACCGACCCCTCGGGCCAGTCCCGATTGAGGGTCAACATTCGGGTCGCAGATAGGGTAGTTGGGGCACGCGGCTGGACTCACACCTGCTGGTACTTCCACCGGGAGGGGGTTCGCCACGCATGACGTCAGCAGGACGCACAACACCGGCAGGGCCAGCTGTCCCTCCCCAAAAAAATTTAGGTGAAAAATAGAAGCTAAGGATATAAGAGCGTTTCATCTTCAGCCGGTTGCATCGACGACTTGGACAGATTTCATACGGCAATACCAGACTGGAAATTGATAAAGTCTCTGTATATTCATGCCCATGCACGTCGAATACTCGAATGAGAAACGAAATTCCGAATGGGATTGAACTGGACTGCAGTTTAGAAGTCGGTTTTGGAATCGTAAGATTAGCCTCTCAAAAGAATAATAGGAATTAAAAAATCGCCAAGTCGTGTCAACAGAACAAGTAAAAAAAACTCACCATGTTTGCTAGACGACAGACGATGGATGAAAAGAGAGACGTGTTCTTCACTAGAGATATGACCAGGGTGTGCGACAGAGCATCGGTGTTCTTCCAGGGTTTTTAAAGACGGAGGCCCCGCCTCCACCCCCTCGCGCACAGGCGCCTCCACCCCACTCTCCCTTAATCCCCGTCGAACGAAAAATATATACAAAAAAAAACAGATGAAACTACGATATCGCCAAGGAAATGGGAGATTCCAGGAGGGAAAAGACGATACGTTGCGCTCGTTCCACCCTGGAAAAAGCAGTTCGTTCGAAGGAATGCCAAGGACGAGAGAGATAAAATCGGGAAGCAGACGAGGGGGAAACAAGTGCGAAAAACGTTTCGTGCGACTTGTGGCTTCACGAGAAAAAAAGGCAACATGAAGTTAACGGGTATGATGAGTTTGTGCGCAAAAACCAATATGTTTGTGATGATGGGCTGGATCGCGCTGGAACGAACCGAAAACATGTAAGAACCCTTCGCTCTCCGTGGGAAGGACGAGATGAAATTGCTTCAGGCCAGTCAAAAATCTTCGACTTAATCACTCGTAGGTCTAGAGGGAGGTGGAAAAACTGACAAATGCGGAAAAAGAGTTATTTGGAAAACATACCCGACAAGGCAGTATTTAACACGTTGACCGCCACGGCAATGCTGGCCTATTCATTTTCCCATTCCCGTGGCGGTCAACCTGTTAAGAAGAGGTTCTTTATGCCTGTTTTGCGAACGTTAGAGTCTCTATTTACTTTTTCCTTCTTTGAATAAAAAAAAAACTGAAATAAAAGTCCTTACTTTTTTTCCGTAGAAAGTTTCGGTAACTTTTTTTCCCCGCCAGTGCCAGTTCTAGGGGTCCTTTTTCCAGATGGCTTTTCTGCAGATCCTCGAAACGATGTGAGTTATAATTACTTCGTAACGATCATAACGCATTGCGCATGATGGCACGTGGCAACAATCTGCTGACATACAAGGAACACCTTTTTTTTAAGCAGCTCACTTTTCTTGCCGAAAGACGTTCTTTACACCCTTGATTTTTTCTCAAACTACTCTTCGAGTCAGATTTCTGAACTGACAGCGAAATTTCAGTGTGCAGTGTGTTTCAGTCCACCACTCTTCATAAATTAAAGAACAGGGAGAAAAGGAGAGGAAACTATTCCACGACGTTCACAAAACAGGAACAGAGCCTTTATTACATTATTTTGCATATATTTTGGCAGTCGGATGTCTTCCATGTGTCTTTTTCCGAACCCCGGAAAAAGCGATCCGCATTGGAAGTTTTCGGCTTGCAGAAACCCATGGAGAGTCGGCGAATGTATCCGCCTTTGGGAGCGTTTTCCCTTCGACCCTCGCCGCCGCCTCCTCCCAGACGGCGGTGACTGCGACTCGGAAATCCCGCTTGGAGCGTCGAGTCGGGTGGAGTCTCGCCTCTGGCCCCGAAGGCATGCGATCTCCCCACGTTCTGTCGTCTCCAGGGACGTCACCTCGGGGAGGCTAAGGGGAGGAGGGGAGGGGAAGCCTCCTTCCTCTCCATCCATAACTCCTCGCCTTCGATGCAGTTCCCCCCCCCCCCCCCCTTGCAGAGTACGAAATGACGTCTCTGCCGCTTTCCTGTCTCGTTTTCGGATCGTACGGTCGCGATCGTCTCGCACGTTGGTGTTGTGTTGGGGGAAGGTAACAGATCCCGATACGTTTGATATGACGTGTTCGCTGGAAAACGACCAAACGATTCGAATTTTTTTTTGGAATCTCATAGTGATGGATATAGCAGTTATAATTGAACTTTTTTTGTTTGCTTATACAGGGTGGTGCATAAGTCCTGTCTCGTATGAATCTTTCACTGAATCAAATGTTCAAACTGGTTGCCTAGGACTGTTTCGCAGACATGGGGAATTCTCTCGCGCACACGTGTGAGACTCTTTTTTCATTGCCGCACACCACCCTGAATGTAGTCGGGTGGCTTCTCTGGGGGACTTTTTCGAGTATTCATCTCGGCTGACTTTTTTTCCGGGTGACCTTCTCAACACCTCTCACCTCTCCCACCCGAGCTTGTGAAATTCCTGCTGTTCGCACTGAGCTTGCAAGAACTCACAGCATTATTGAATGATCTCAAACAGGCTCTAATTCGCTGCTGTGAAGGTACCTCCAGGCGGTAGGAGATGCAAGGGCGAGGACGTCAATGCAAGGACACCTACTACACGTAATCATACGGGATCCTCTCGCTGTGTGGGATGGACCCGCGGGTAACAGACTCCGACTTTCTCGTCCCATTTTGTGAAATTACTTCATGAACCTTGTGGAAAAAAGGTTCCACTTTGCGATGGGGTGGGGATGAATTTCCCACGTCCACTCTCCCCAAGCAGTCCCGATCAAACCCTACGAATCGATAGACGAATCGAACGTCGAATCGTTGAACCCACGGACGAAAAGGGATGCGCGGAAGGACCCTCGGAGCTCCGTTCGAAGGACGCACCCGATTCAGGGATTCTCGGTCCCTTGGCCTTGCCAATTTCTTCCCCTTTTCCGACTGCCCCGGGATAATGCATTTAAAAAGGTCTTTTGGGGGCTGCAGGGAAAATAGGCCTATTTTTGTCGCTCGGGGCCCATGTTCGACTTTCACTTCTATCCTCCCATTGCAAACAAGGAGACTTTACGAAAAACAGCTTCTATCCCTTCTCTCGACCCGTGCTCGACACGATCTGCATTCGTGCAAATAAAACAATTAAAACTTTGAAGCAGGAGAGTACCCTTGTTCGGTTTCTTTCTTCTTAAAAATGTTGGTATTTTTTGGTCTCAAGCGATATCGTGCATAATTCCCAGATGACACCAGTAGCGGTTCGTCAGGGTAGGCAGGGTAGGCAGTGCCTACCCAGCTTAAAATCAGAGTTCTCAAAATATTATTTACTAATTCATTCTCCGATCAACACATCTGGAAATACTTTTCCCTTGCAAGGTGAAAGCAAAATTAGATTACGTGTTCAGAATAGGCACGCCGTAGCCAGCCTACGGTAGTTAGGCTCAAATCTCCACGAATCCAATGCAGGAATGAGAAGGCGAACGGGACGAGAAGTCCTGGAATGAGACATGGTAGGCTTGGCTACGTTGCGTAGCTGCTCCTTGCGCAGGAAGGTAAGGAATCGCTTGCTCACGCCCTACGCTCAGAAGCACTTGCTTGTTGAAGCCTCAGTCGTTGTCACACCTGATCGGACCTATTCTACAGTATTGTCATACAGATTGGATTAGGAATAATTCCGAGAAGCTTCTATCAGTCCCTGGGCCCCGGCTCCCCTTGATTACCCCGCTATGAATTAAGACTGACAGTGATTCGCATCCCTAGGGTGTCTCCCAGTGGTATAATTTCATTCATCGAAGGCTTAAATCTTCGTAACTTTTCCTGTTTGATGCACACGATTTCCTTGATGGCTAGTTCTGATTGTTAGAAATAGATATGCAATTATTGAATGCAAGAATCCTAAACTTTTATGTCAAACCCGTAGCCAAGTGGGGGAGGGAGGGGGCAACGGCCTGCTACATGTACAATCAGAAGAGGCCGCCACTAGACGTTACGTTGGGCCAATACAAATACAGGGTGGGTTATCAGTTTTTTCATATGTTAACCCCCCCATCCGGATTTCCTGGGCACGCTACTGATATCCACACGTTGAAAAGAACTGCAGAAGGCCTGGTGGAGAACTTCAACACCTTGAAGTTCTTCGCCAGGTCACTAGATGGAGGTATTGGTCTCGCTTTTAACACTATATGCTAAAGTTCCTTTCCCTCTTTCCCTGGAATCGTCCTTTACAGGATTGTTTAGAACCTCGCTATATGTCTCGCCTAGTCTAGTATAGGAATCAATAAACGATGACATTTCATCATTTGTTATCCACTTATTCAAGACAGATTCATGGAGCTCAGGTCATAAACAAGCGCAAATTCCCGATGAGAACCCTTCTGAAAAAGTCCTCAAAGACATGGTGGTTGGGAGTCATGTGTTGGTCCACCACACATTTAGCTCCTATTTTTGTAAAAGAAAAAAAATGGTTCTCAAAGGATAAGGAGACCTGAAATTAAAAAAGGTAAGTGTCCTTTAACCTTGATCTGCTATATCTTCATCTCTATGGCAAAAGGAGGAAATGTCTGATATTGTGAATACATCATGGAATCGAACGAGGTGGCTCACCCTCTGACGTACCCCTCCCACGTCTGCTCTGTCCTATGTCTCCTGCTTATCTTCCACTGGATAAGGATTTTAGGTATATGGTACGAAATGATGGCAAATATAGATCAAATACCAGTTACTCGGGTAAGTGGGTTATACGTTGCTATCTGAATTACTGTCAACGTTGGCCCCACGTTGGCCCAACGGTCACTTTCACGTGGGGCCTACGTAAATAACCCACGTTGGGTCAACGTATCCTGACGTTGAAGAACCACGTTAGGCAAACGTGGGCCCCACGAAAAATGTTATCTGGGTTTAGTCCAGGGTTCTCAAACTGAGGTCAGGTCATGTGAGTATTTTTCATCCACTGCAATCAGCAATTTAAGAAATTATGGAATATTTTTATTCATCTATCTATTATTTGTACGAGAAAAAGGGTCACATTCCTTCAAGTCTTTCTGGTCTTTCTCCTGGAGTACGAGACTAAATGAAAGCAATTCCAGGCAGAAGTTGAAATTCGATTCCTTTTTTCAAGTGGTGTACATTTCCGTCGGCGATTTCCTGCGACTCGACTGAAGATGACAAATGAATCGTGTGCCCCTGTTGGCTGTGACTTGAATGCTCCATGAAGGGAGCGTCCGTGCGCTCGTTCTGTCTATATACATACTTGAAGAAACTCAGTGACGCAGAAGAGCTGGATTCCCCTGGCAGGGCAAAGTTTCTGAAGCCATTTCTCCGTCACGTCTTTGAAAATGGGATTTGTGTCTTTATTGTTACCTTTCAGTCCAGATTCGATCATTTGTGGGCCCAAAAGCATGTGAGCGTCGTTCTCATTAAATTACGCGAATTTTAATCCGTTTTCTACTTGTGACCCGGTCCCTGAAACGTTGCAATCCGTTTCCTATATTTTCAATCATCGCATGAAAAAAGCATCAAGTAAGTTTAATTTCTTAGAAAGGGAGCGCGACTCCGAACCAGGGTCGCTAGGGGAGGCGCTACACCGAGCGAGGGTCACTAGGGGGGGGGGGGGGGGGGGGGGGGGGAAAAAATCCGTGGAGCTTTCCGCCCGACTATATTTCCTCCACTTTCGGGAGACGTTCGACGAAGGCGAATTCAAAGAAGAAAATGCAGAGGGAGACCGAGCGAAGGACGATGTCTCTCGATTCTTCTCCCCTCCGTCAGTTACCGCAACTATTTTAAAACTTAAATTGCTATTTGAAAGTTAGTTTGTGCCCGAAGATGGTGGTGGAGACACTGGATTTGCCTCTACACTGTTTCCGGATTGAATTCTTGTCCCCTGTGTAGTGGAGAGCGGAGAAAGCGCTATTTCCAGCGGGTCTGCTTCATCGTACAACCCAAAAAGCGAAAGAAAAGGTTAAAAGGTGGAAGCGCTCCTCAAGGGAATGAGATGGGAGGGTGAGGGCACTAATTCAATCCGAAAACAGTGTAAGTTCAGGAGATAGGCAGCGGATGATGAAGACGACCCAGCCCAAGTGAAAAGGTCTTTAATCCCTTGGAGGTGTAATTACTCAGCCTTCCAAGTGAGTTCTGCAACTTGTATTCCTAGAACAGAGGCGATAAGAACAACTAATCCTGTTTCCCCCCACCCCACCCAACATCCCCTAAATGAAGTTCTAAGTTCACGGGGTGGATAGATTCGTTTATTTCTGATGTAAGCATGAAAGACACGAATCGGGTGCAGCCGACACGGACCGCTTGGTAACTATTCAATGACAGTAGGGATAGTTGGGGCAGGCGTGGGGGTCCACTCCGGCTGGGTATCTGAGCGAGTGAGCAGAAGCTTAGGCATCGTATCCCAGGGCGTAGCTGGCGTGCACGGGGTAGTGCAGGGCCTTACCCAACCTCTGCGGACTGTGCGTGTTGCAGTACGGATAGTTCGGGCAGGCTGAAAAGGCAAAACGTGCGAGAGTCAAGAAAATTACTTTTAAAAATGTCTGAGGAGATTCTGCGAATTCGCCGAGCACAAAACTCGATTCGTACTCGCTTTGACTGCTACAAAATGCTCATTTCCTTGCATATCGGAGAGGAAGTTCTCATTTTCGTTTTATTTTATCTATGGTACGTTGTAATATCGGTGATAACGATATATCACGACGCCATGTCATTCGTTCTTTATATTTCAGGAATTCCCACACAACTAACCAGTTGCAATATATTTTAATCTGAACAAAGTGCTTCTCTAACCCAGCTGTTCCCAAACTTCTTTGAATCGCGACCCACTTGCTGACGTTCAGAAAATTTCGTGACCCACCGGAATCCAGAAGGAGGTATTTTCAAGTAATCGACCTTTTCTGCTGGGCATATTTTATGCTGAGTGGATGAGGATATAGGGATTTTTTTTCATATTGGGAAAATATACGCGACCCACCTTGATACCTCTCGCGACCCAGTTTGGGAATCGCTGCTCTAGCCCGTGTAGGCAGTTTTTATTTCTATTTTTTTTTTATTTTACAGCCAGAAAGTTCAAAATTAGATCAGAAATTACGATACTCGACTGAAAACGGAAGGAGAACGTGGCTCACCAGCGGGATTCACTACAGCCGGGTACCGGGTAGAGATACGATCGAGGTCGAGACTGCGGGCGAAATCTGGTAGGCCATAAGTGAGTTGGGGATGGCCGTAAGTAATTTCAGGAGAGTATCTATTTCGGAGGAGTCCAGAGGTCGGGTCCACGCCCGGGTCGCAGAAGGGATAGTTGGGGCAGGCGGCCGGGTTCACACCGGGGGGGTAGCGGGCTGCCTGGGGTCTTGCCATCCCCACCACGGCGAGGCTCACCAGGATCAGAATCTTCGCTGCCTGTTGGAGGAACGAGGAGGGTGAGGCATTCGCTTTCTGGTTGGGGAGAGAGGGACGTACGTATGTGAGGTCCGAGAGTCGGCCTTCGGCGTCCGCGGACGCGTGGGACGAGGGTTCGGAAACTTTCCGTATCGTTCGCTTGGAATGTATCGTTTCTACGCGTTGGGAATTTTTCTCGGCGTTCGATTCTCGAGGTTCGATGGAACGTACTGGAGAACCAATATACCATCGCCGTGCTCGAATGGAAGAAAGTCTCTGGGAACTCGAAGTCGCGAACGTCCCGTGCATCTACTTATTTCATCTATCGCTAGGAACTAAGATTTTGGGGTTTTCAATCGTTTCCGACAGGTCGGCAGGCCTTGCCAGATGGATTTGCCGCTTACCGAGAGATTCGATCTCGCGTCGTTCTTGAAGATATTTCGTCGAGAAACGACCGTTCTCGGGAAGAAATGCCGGTCGAGAGGGAAATTTTCATCGCATGACACTCGAGACGCGAAGATCGGATTCAGAGAAATCGCTTTCTGAGGAGACTCACCATCGTGACGAAAGTCGTAAAAAGACCGTGCTCAGTCGTAGGAGAACTGCCACTTCGTCTTTCCCGGACTGGATACGATTAATGCAGGCACCACAACCTCTTTAAATACCGGTTAAATACCTGGGGTCGATAACTCCGGTGAAGGGTAAGGTCAAGACTTGTAGTCGTTGCGCATTCGTACGCACCCACACACACCTTTACATCCGCACCCACATTCACACCCATCTCCACACACTCACGGGATGTTTCCCCCCTTCCCCCCTATTGAGAGGCTGTTGAAACAATTATTTTTTTTGTCGGGTCTAAATAAACGAGAAAAATCCTCTCCGGTCTTGGAAAATAAGAGAATTGAGTCTGTTTCAACAGAAATGGAGGGGAGGAATCTCGAGTGCATTCAAGAGCATTTAATGCTGGAGCATAAGGATTTCGGTACCATCGAAAATGAAAAAAAAGATATGTTCCTTGAGATGAGGGAATGGGGGCGAAAGGGCATTCAACCCTTGCCTCTCGCCACACAAAAGAGATCTTTCTGGAATGGGTCTCATGCGAACCAGTTCTTGTCGTATGCAGAAAACCAACGGGATTTCAGAGATCCGAACCGGTTTAAATTGGAAAAAAGCCACCCGGAAAATTTCCACCCGGAAAAAAGGTCCCCAGAATTGACAAAAGCGGAAAAAAGCCACCCGAGATGAAAATGTAAAAAAGTTAGAGATCGTAGTACTACGATCTAGTACGATCAAACCATTGCCAATTTTTGTGAGTGCAGTGTGGATGGAGAAGACTAATAAGTCTGACTTGAAACTCATATTTCACCGTTATGGAAAGTCTGTGATGCGGAATGCATTTAATATTTATTCTCGCAATGAATGCAATATCTATCCAGATATTGAAAAAGTAGTTGCATGCCTTCATTGAAATAAAGAAAATTCTGGATTCTGGGAATACGACCAATCCTGCAACCAAACAACCACAATTCGATTGTGGTGATAATCGAGTCTCGTTGCCAAAAGGACCAAGGTCATTCTTCGCAATTTCTCCTGTCTGGGATGAGGTGGAAGCCCCGTTCTAAGGAAAATCTGCTCCCAACCGAGGCACGTCAGGCTTTAAACGCCTGACGTACCTTTCCCTTGAAGAAAAACGGAACAACTTGAAAACTACTCACGGACTCATGACTCTTTCACGGGTGCATTTCGAATCAAACAGTCTACAGATCGCGATGGACTCGAAGATCCATCTTCGAGTCGATCATGGCTTCATACAACAAGGAGCCATACAAGACAATTACTACTTTCCTAACCTGCACTATGCTATACAGCTATGAACCTGTAGAAGCAGAGCTGCCGGACGAAATGAAATCTTACATTAATGACAAAAGCGGAGAAATGGAGATCGAAGATCCACTATTATGATAGAGCGATAATGGAAGGAGGCATCCGTCGCTTGCCACCCTAGCTCGCAAATACCCACGAATTTCTGGAATTTTCACGAGTTTCCTCCCATGTGAGCGACTCTTCTCAAGATATGGATTTCTAGCAAGCGTATATCGTGCTTGCTTTGCGACGGAGATCGTCGATATGTTCTCTCTCCTAGCTTTGAACAGCGAACTACTATGATGTCATGCTTTCAAGATCATGTCAAAATCATTACCAATATAGAGCGGTTTTGTCCTGAAATAAATGCGCCATTTATGCTAACCCCCTCATTGAACCATGGCAATATCGCGATATCGGGTGATATATGGGTCGGGGATATCGATACTTTAAAACTCCATATCGCCCAGCCCTAATTTATGTATATTTATACGTATCAGATGATTAAGAACATTCACTTTGCAACGTTGAGACACATTCATGCCAGGATGTGGCTGATAATTATCCATGTTGTAATTATTTAATGGATGAACTGCCTCCAATTTTTCTAGCAATATATAACTGATTTTTTTGTTTCCATTCGTTGAGAATAAAGTGATTGAAGATGCAAAGCATCGCTCGATTGGAAGCTCTTCTTTAAATCAATTTTTTAATTCATATTTTCCTACTTTCATTATAAAGGGAAGAAGGACTCTGTTCAGCTATGAACATGAACTCATCTCAATGCAATGCTTCAACAGTCTTCGGGGGGGGGGGAGGCAATGGGCGGTTCAGGGGGGTGGATTGAAGAGAGAGATAAAAGCTCTCTCTTAAAGAAAATGAAATAAAAACTTACAAGACCCACCCAAACAGCATGTTTATGTTAATTTTACGTAAAATGAATGTAACTTTTTTGTCCATTTTATATCATTTTTACGCAAACCATGGTCAAGGAAATGTCAACCTGTTTGCAGAAATGTCAGCAATCGCAAGAAATTTACATTGTTTGCAAAAAATTGATATCTTGTTTACATGAACATGCTGCTTGGGCAAGAGCAATTGTTATTTGAGAGCAAATTCCAAGAAGTGTTCAGAGAGTGCAATCATCTCATCCTGCATCACGGCCACAATCAAAAGATTTCCTCCGGCGGTTGGCCATGCTATTCATATTTTAGGATTTTACTGAAGTCGGACTTGTTTTATTTTTTCATAAAATTTTAGTGAAGTTGATCAAATTACATGACATCAATATCACTAAATATCGCAAAAATAAAATGCGTCTGACGCGGACATAACGGTATGGCGCTTTTCTGCCTTTGTCAATTCTGGGGGTCTTATTGCCAAATGGCTTTTCTGCAGATCCACGAAACAAAAATGTGAGTTATAACCATATCTTAACGATCGTAATGCATTGCGCATGATAGCACGTGGCAACAATTAACTGACATACAAGGAACACTTTTTTTTTAAGCGGCTGATACAGGGTGATGCATAAGTCCTGTCTCATAAGAATCTCCCACTGAATACAATGTTTAAACTGGTTGCCTTGGACTGTTTCGCAAACATGGATACATACGGTGGGGCATTCTCTCACGCATACATGTGAGAGTCTCTCTTTTGATTGCCGCACGAAGCTGTGAAACAGTCCAAGGCAACCAGCTGGAACATTTGATTCAGCGATAGATACTCCTATGAGACGGGACCTTTGCCCCACCCTGAATGTAGTCGGCTGGCTTCTCTGGGTGACTTTTTCGAATATTCATCTCAGCTGACTTTTTTTCCGGGTGACCTTTCCAACACCTCTCACCTCTCCCTCCAAAACTTATGAAATTCCTGCAATTCGCGCTGAGCTTGCAAGAACACACAGCATCATTGAATGATCTCAGACAGGCTCTAATTCGTTACTGTGAAGGTACCCCCAGGCGGTAGGAGATGCAAGGGCGAGGACACCGATGCAAGGATAAGGCCTACCGTTGCAAGGGCAAGGGACGCCAACTACACGTAATCATACGGGACCCTCTCGCTGTGTGGGATGGACCCGCGCATATCAGGCTCCAACTTCCTCTCGTCCCATTTTGCGAAATTATTACTCCATGAACCCTGTGGAAAAAAGGTTCCACTTTGCGATGGGGTGGGGACGAATTCCCCACGTCCACTCTCCCCAAGCAGTCCCGATCAAACCCTACGAATCGATAGACGAATCGAACGACGAATCGTTGAACCCACGGACGAAACGGGATGCGCGGAAAGACCCTCGGAGCTCCGTTCGAAGGACGCACCCGATTCAGGGATTCTCGGCCCCTTGGCCTTGCCAATTTCTTCCCCTTTTCCGACTGCCCCGGGATAATGCATTTAAAAAGACCCTTTTGGGGCTGCAAAGGAAATAAAGCATATTTTTGTCGGATCGGGGGCCAAGGCCGACTTTCACTTTGATCCTCCCGTCGCAAACAAGGAGACTGCGAAAAACAGCTTCTATCCCTTCTCTCGACACGATCTGCATTCATGCGAATAAAACAATTAAACCTTTGAAAAAGGAGAGTATCCTTGTTCGGTTTCTTTCTCCTTAAAAATGCTGGATTTTTTTTAGTCTCAAGCGATATCGTGCACACTTTAGTCCGTCAGTTACCCCAACATTATTCCTTACCTGCTATTTGAAAGTTAGTTTGTGCCCGAGGAGGGAGCGGTGACACTGTATTTGCCTCTACACTGTTTTCGGATTGAATTCATGTCCCTTCTGGGTAGCGGATAACGGAGAAAGCGCTATTTCTAGTGGATCTGCTTCATGATACAACCCAAAAGGCCAAAAAATGACTTAAAAAGTGGAAGCACTCCTATGGGGAATAAGATGGGAGAGTGGGGGAGAGAGACAGCAGAGGGTGAAGAGGACCCAGTCCAAGTGAAAAGATCCCGTCCTTTCTCACTTTAATCCCTTGGAGGTGTAATTACTCAGCCTTCCAGCTGAGCTCTGCAACTAATTCCTTGTATTCTTAGAACAAAGGCGATAAGGACCACTAATCCTTTTGTTTTTCCACCCGACTTCCCCAACATGAAGTTCAAAGTTCATGGGATGGGTAGATTCGTTTATTTCTGATGTTGACATGAAAGACACGAATCGGGTGCAGCCGACACGGACCGCTTGGTAACTACTCAATGACAGTAGGGATAGTTGGGGCAGGCGTGGGGGTCCACTCCGGCTGGGTATCTGAGCGAGTGAGCAGGGGCGTAGGCATTGTGACCCAGAGCGTAGGCATCGTAGCCCAGGGCGTAAGCACCGTGCACGGGGTAGTGCAGGGCCTTACCCTTCACCAGCGGATTGTGAGTGTCGCAGTACGGATAGTTCGGGCAGGCTGAAAAAGCAAAAATGTGCGCGAATCAGAAAAAAGAAACTTTTAAATGTCTAAAGGGGTTCTGCGAATTCGCAGAAACTCATCTCGTACTCGCTTTGACTCTGCTACAAAATACTCATTTCCTTGCATATATGTTGCGAATGGAATGGAATGTCATTTTATTTTTGGTACGTGGTAATACCGATGATAACGATGAATCATGACTCCATTTCCTTCGTTTTTAATATTTCAGGAATTCCCACTCTACTAACCAGTTGCAATATATTTCAATCCGAGCAAAGTGGTACTATAGTCCGTGTAGGCTCTTTCTTCTTTTCTTTTTAATACAGCAAGAAATATCAAAATTAGATAAGAAATCACGATACTCGACTGAAAACGGAAGAAAAACATGACTCACCGGCGGGGTTCACGCCAGCTGGGTACTGGTTAGAGT
The DNA here is from genome assembly GCA_905338385.1 of Darwinula stevensoni. Taxonomy (NCBI): domain Eukaryota; kingdom Metazoa; phylum Arthropoda; class Ostracoda; order Podocopida; family Darwinulidae; genus Darwinula; species Darwinula stevensoni. Next base: position 36,137 of record CAJPEV010001131.1, read on the forward strand.
GGAGAATGGGGGCGAAATGGCGATAAGCGGGAGCGGCATGGACGTAAGCAGCATGAGGAGCGTATCCGGTTCGGAGAAATCCAGAGGTCGGGTCCACGAGCGGGTCGCAGTAAGGATAGTTGGGGCAGGCGGCCGGGTTCACACCGGCGGGGTAGCGGGCTGCCGGGGGGCTTGCCATCCCCACCACGGCGAGGCTCACCAGGATCAGAATCTTCGCTGCCTGTTGGAGGAACGAGGAGGGTGAGGCATTCGCTTTCTGGTTGGGGGGAGAGGGACGTACGTTTCTGAGGTCTGAGAGTCGGCCTTCGACGTCCGTGGGAAGAGGGTTCGGAAACTTTCCGTATCGTTCGCTTGGAATGTATCGTTTCTACGCGTTGGGAATTTTTCTCGGCGTTCGATTCTCGAGGTTCGATGGAACGTACTGGAGGACCAAGGTACCATCGCCGTACTCGAATGGAATTAAGACACGGGGAACGCGAAGTCGCGAACGTCCCGCGCATCTACTTATTTAATCTATCGCTAGGAACTAAGCTTTTGGGATTTTCACTTGCTTCCGACGGCTCGACAGGCTCTGCCAGATGGATTTGCCGCTTACCGAGAGAACGGATCTCTCGTCGTTCTTGAATATTTCGACGAGAAATGACCGTTCCCGGGAAGAAATGCCAGTCGAGAGGGAAATTTTCATCGCAAACACTCGAGACGCGAAGATCGGATTCAGAGAAATCGCTTTCTGGGGAGACTCACCATCGTGACGAAAGTCGTAAAAAGACCGTGCTCAGTCGTAGGAGAACTGCCACTTCGTCTTTCCAGGACTCGATGCGATGAATGCAGGCACCGCAACCGGGTTATATACTCTCGGTCCTTAAAGGACCAAGGCCGATCACCCCGGGGAAGGGCAAGGTCCAGTCTCTCTATCTCGAGTGGCCCTCGACGCTTCCCCTCTCCACGTTCTCTCGGGACGTGATTCATCCCGAGGATTTCGATGGACAGATGGGACGGCCACACCCTGATTTTTTTTTGGCGAAGGCTCTTTCTCGATCCCGAGGGACACCCTGTCGTCTCGCGGCTTTAAAGTACGTGCGAAATCTTCGAGACTCCTGGAAAGCGCAGATTGGTGCCCAAAGGGTCTCTATATTTCGCGTGAACGAGAAAAAAAAAAGCTTTGAAATAGACTTGGGTATTCGTGGATCTCTAACGTATTAGGTATTTCTCGGTTTCGAGATTTCATTTCGCCCCCCCCCCCCCCCCCCCCCCCCCC